>CM067361.1:15251475-15328408 GCA_034401795.1 Chaetoderma sp. LZ-2023a | reverse complement strand
GTATCATCAGGTTGTCCTGTTAAAGCTCTAGCGAGATGATAATCGTTGCATTTGTTATCATCATAAAAAGTATCGTTACTCTCGCGGCCGAAGGATGGTGTGAAAATACTGGGCCGTCCATCCATCGGTAAATCTGTTCGACCATCTGTCAGCCTATCCGCCTCTGTTTTCCCACCTGCCTGGCCACCCTTCCGTCTGCTAGCCTGCCCACCAGCCCGCATACATGCCCTCCCGCCATCCTTCTGTTCGCCTGGCTGAGCCTGCCAACCAGCCCACCCACCTGCTCGCCCCATGCCTGTCCGGTCTCCCGAATGCTCGCACGCCCACCCGTCTGACTGCTCGTCCGTCTGCCTGCCCACTCTCTTGCCTGCACGCGCGCGCAGCCACCAACCCACACGCCAAACCATCCACCCGCTGTTCCACCTACTCGCCTTCCCACCCGCCCACCTGCATGGCCCCCGGTCACTACTCGGCCGCCCACCCGCCCACCCACACGTCCACCTCCCCGTCTGTCCACCTGACCTCCCACACACCTGCCAGCCCGCCGACACCAGCCAACCCACCTTCCCACTCACCCGCCATTCGCTATTATTATCCTCACGCTTTTCGAAGAAAAGGTGGGGTTTATGTGATGCGATCCGTGTGTATGTGTATGCATGTGTGTGTGTGTGTGTGTGCGTGCGTGCGTGCGTGCGTGCGTGCGTGCGTGCGTGCGTGCGTGCGTGCGTGCGAGCGAGCGTGCGTGCGTGCGTGCGTGCGTGCGTGCGTGAGTGCGTGAGAGCCAGCCGTCTATGCACTTATCGATTGAAACGCATCTCCTTTTAGACCGTTTAAGAGAGAAACTTGAAATCTTGGGGATGATTATACCTATGGGCAAGGATGTGCATGACACTTTTGGAATTTTGTTCTGACCACCCCACCCCAACACCCCCCCCCCCCCACCCCACCACCACACCACCACCGGCCTCCCCCCCCTCCCTGGGGCTGGGCCCAGGGGGTCACAAGGTCTAAATTGGTCAGGCATTATCGATTGTAATGCAACTCCTGCTAAACCATTTCAGATAGAAAGTTGAAACATTGGGGATGATTGCACACCCACCCACCCACCCACCCACCCACCCACCCACCCACCCACCCACCCACCCACCCACCCGCCCGCCCGCCCCCCACCCGCCCACCCGCCCACCCACCCACCCACCGCCCACCCCGCCCGCCCGCCCGCCCGCCCGCCCGCCCGAACGCACGTACGCACGCACACACACACATACACCAGGTGCAGGACCCTTGGTGGGGAATGTGGGATCAAAAAATACATTTTCCAAAGGTTGTCATGTCGCATATTATTTTCCAGCCAATGATTAAAAGTCTACAGTATTATTTTGATCTTTGGTCAAACTGAGGATAGGGGGTGGGGTGGGGGCGGGGTCAAAAGGTCAAAGGTGGGCGCCAATCGATTGTAATGCAACTCCTCCTAGACCATTTCGGGCAGAAACTTGAAACTTTGGGGATGAGGGCACATATGACCAGGGATGTGCATGCCACTTTTGGAATTTTGGTATGACACCAGGGGTACGGAACTGGGGCGGGAAATGTGGGGTTAAAAAATTAGATTTATCCAAAGATGGTTATCTCACATATCATCTTGAAGCCCATGAGTAGTAGAATACAGTAAATGGATTTATTTTGATCTTGGGTCAAACTGAGCGTAACGCAACTCTTCGCACACCATTTCAGATAGAAAATTGAAACGTTGGGGATTATTACACCTCTGGGAAAGGGCGTGCATGACGCATTGGAATTTTGGTATCACCCTCATGGGCAAGGATGGCGGAAATGGTGGGGAAAAAATGGATTTTATCAAATGTGGTCATGTCACATATCATTCTGAAGCTTGTAGTTAGTAGACTACACTGCAACACATTATTTTGTTCTTGGGTTAATCTGACGGCAGTGGCCAGGGGTCAAATGAGCAAATTTGGCACCGGCCAATTGTAGTAGAACTACGCGCACACCATGCCATATAGAAAATTGAAACTTCAAATGGGGAGCATTGCATTTCATTTTGAAAACCATTACCCATTATTATTATTATTATTATTATTATTATTATTATTATTATTATTATTATTATTATTATTATTATTATTATTATTATTATTATTATAGGTGCTGAAATTGTATGCATGGGAGCCATCATTTCATGAGAAAATTGAAGATATCAGGATGAAGGAGTTATCGGTCCTGAAGAGGATTGCTTTTATGAACGCCTTTACTACTCTCGTCTGGACATGCGCACCTTTCCTGGTAAGGGAACCAGCCAGTTCGTATTCTGACACACATGATTTATTAATCTCATCGATAAGCATCTCGATGCATTGGTAAACATCGTGATATATCGATAAATCGTATTACAAAATACTCGAAGAACTGGTGAATATTTTGAAGTTAATTTGACTGGAAGCTGTTTAACTAATTTCAAAATATTCAACACCTTGCGATAAATTCTTCGCGATTTTTCGATTTTTCTCTGTTTCCGTTTGGCATCGAAAAAATTACGAATTTTTATGGATCTGTGATATACCATAATTTTCCTTTTGATGGATTGATTTGCTATTAATACTCTTCTAGTAGTCAATCTGCCCCTCCTCCTCCTCCTACTCCTACTTCCCCTTCTCCTCCTCCTCATACTCCCCCCTCCTCCTCCTCCTACTTCCCCTCCTCCTCCTCCTACTCCCCCTTCTCCTCCACCACCACCACCACCACCACCATCACCACCACCACAACCACCACCACCACCAACAACAACAACACAACCACCACCACAACCTCCTCCTCGCCCTACACCTCGCCCTCACCGCCCACCTTCTTCTCATCCACACCATCATCATCATCATCATCATCATCATCATCATCATTGTGATGTGATTTCTGATAATTGTGCCTTTATTATTTAGATAACCTTGGCAACCTTTGCAACATACATTCTGATTTCCCCGGACAATTATTTGGACGCATCCACAGCGTTTGTGAGTTTGACTTTGCTGAATATCTTACGTGGTCCAATGAACATGCTGCCGCTCATCATATCCTATATAATGCAGGTAAGGTGTTTTGCCGTGGTCGTCGTCGTTGCGGTGGTCATCGTCGTCGTCATCGTCGTCGGCATCGTCGTTGTCATAGTCGTCGTCTTCGTCGTCGTCGTCGTCGTGGTGGTGGTGGTGGTGGTGGTGGTGGTCGTCGCCGTCGTCCCCCTCGTAGTCGTCGCCATCCTCGACCTATTATTATTATTATTATTATTATTATTATTATTATTATTATTCTCAGGCAGCAGTATCCATAACCCGTGTTCGTAAATTTCTCAGCTGTGGTGAACTGGATATCAAGAGCGTTGATCATGACCCCAATTCAAGTAATGAATTTCTTTTATTATTACTAAACTTTAATTGTTCAAAACCTAGCCTGTTTTGGAGCATGTCACTTTACAGTTTACATCCCTTCTAATTTTTTATATGACGCGTATTAAGATTACATCTTGTAGTAAAATAACATTATTATTATTTGGTCATCCTTGACTTTCCCTAATAGGACACTGACTCAAAAAGTTCCCAGTTCTGCCACAACCTCCTGTAAACAGAAGGCCTCTGACTGCAATTTAGCGACATACTCCTAGCCACAACCCGCCCCTTTCTAGCTATGCTCCACCCACCCTCTGCGCGTCATGGACTCGATGTATATACTTTGAATTCTCAAGGCAACAGCGCCCAGTCAAATTAGTTTTAAAATATTCAACAGCTTACATATGTTGTTTTTTGGAAATTTATAATCAGGGTGTTCAGAGATAGATCGATCCCAACACGAGCGAGGTGTGGGTGGAGTTTAGCTAGAGATGAGCGGGGCATAGCTAAAACCGGAAAGGTCCGTTATACCGGCAAGTTGTTGAATATTTTGAAGCTAATCTGAGTGTGGGTTATTGCTGACAACAGAGCCCAGTAAAATTAGTTTCAGAATATTCAATAGAATGTTGATTGCATTGTAAATCCAGGTATACAATTCGTACACTTGGCGTGCTTTTATATGGTCATGCCGGCCCTCAATACGTCATTCATTATATAATTTGATTGTGATGTCAGCCTACATGTTACATCATCATCATCATCATCATCACCACCACCACCATCATCATCATCATCATCATCATCATCATCATCACCAGCATCATCATCATCATCAGCAGCACCATCATATTGCGTGATTAATTTTTAACTATGGCCCCTCCGCGTTCTTATGCGTGTTTGAATCGATTTGAACATTTCGGTTCAAAACTTGATCTAAATTTCAAAGTAATTATACTGGTAAGCTGCTGGATATTCTGAAATGAATTTGACTTGGAGTTGTTCCTGCCATAAGTAGCAACAGCTCCAAGTCAATTAAATTTGAAAATATTCAACAGAATATCCTAAAATTTAACTTCCTAGAAAAATATACAATTCGTACACTTTTGCGACAGGCCTTTCGATTTTCGTGACGCAACTACTTCATTTTTATTGTGACGTCAGCCGAGAACATGTGACATAAAATCACGTACTTGATTAGGTCAGATACTTGAGGTGATAGATCGGATCGTTCGATTGCCGTCCATCAACGGTGGAGTCCAGTTTTAGTTATGCCCCGCCCATCTCTGGATAAGCTCCACCCATGATTTGTCCGTGTTGGGATCAATTGATCCCGGGACACCCAGATATCAATGTGCTGAAAGATATACATGTAAGCTATTGAATATTTTGAAACTAATTTGAAAGGGCGCTGTTGCTGCCTATGACAGCAACAGCGTCCAGTCAAATCTTTTTCAAAATATTCAACAGAATGTTTATTAAATAGTAAAGTAAAGACATACAATTTGTACCACAGCGCTTAGTCCATCATCAATTAAGCTTTCCTGTCGAACTTAGTTACATCATCCATGACGTAATTGATTACGACGGCAGCATACACTTCACGTAGTTTATTATGACATCATATGCTTGATGAATAAACTGGAATCCTCTATTGCTTGTTCCCAGGCCTAGTCCGATTCCTCACTGATCATCAATCGGTCCCTCCGACAGCCATTGTGATAGGCATGACGGGCTGCTCCCCGGCACTTAATGTCTGTTCAAATAGCCGCCAAATGGCCGATGGAGTGTCAGAATAAAAGAAAACTATTCCAGATCATGTCGGCTTCCAGTTCCAGCTACCATCTTTTATTGTAGAAGCTCTAACCTAGGCGAGAAACCCTGTGAGGAGAACTCTCTCCCACACACAAATAGGCCATAACACAAACGGATATGACACCTACTAGTTTCACAATCATCGGGAGAAACACAATTCCACATTGAATAATTCACACGCCACGAGACTCATTCTGTATACGACCGGTTCCACCATTTTGGGGCTCATTAGGTCAACTTAGGAGTCAAAGCCGCGACCTTTGTTGTATGGGTTGACGAGGACAGGCAGACTTGCACATTAGTTTAATTAAGAATATTTGGATTCGGGTCCTGCCTTTTTGTGGTGAGCCACAAAAGGGTGAAACCGGTCCTGGAATGGCTCAGTCGCATGGTGTGTGTATAAGTTATCATTTGGTATTGTTTTGATCTATTGCGCCACAATCTATCTATCAGCCGATATCAGCCAATGCTAGTGCTGTAGACAGATACGTTAACCTGTCAGAGATCAGCCAACCTGAGCGCTTGTTCTAAGATTGCTCTAGTTCTTTCTTTGTTTCGCAGAGCATCCAATAACAGTGAAAGATGGCACATTTGCATGGGATCAAACAGAACGTGTCTGTCTAAAAAAGTTAGTATGACTATGTCGTCGTCGTCGTCGTCGTCATCCTTGTCGTCGTCGTGGTTGTCGCCGTCGTCCATCTCATTCTCCGTTTGTTTTGTTTGTATCCTGTGTGTTCGTTTGCAAAATTCTATGTTGTCATTTAGAAACCGTATATATTTAGTGTGAAATTGGTCGTCTAATTAAGAATGCTCAATGGTATAGATTTATAATACTCTTTTTGTATCGTCTGATTCTCAGCATTAACCTGACCGTGCCAGATGGATCTTTAGTGGCGGTGGTTGGTCACGTGGGTTCTGGTAAATCATCTCTCATCTCATCTATTCTGGGAGAAATGGAGAAACTTACAGGCAGTGTTAATGTCAGGGTAAGAAATAACCGTGTGTAATGTCCGCCCCCAACCCCCACCCCCACCCCGCCCCACCCTTTTTTGGAGAGTAAAATCCGCGTTGGACGTCGCTTAAAACCTGTAGGCCCTATTGGACATTAAAGAAAGATAACTCTTTCCGCATTAATTTCTTCATATTGCGTTACCAATGGAGATAACTTCTATTGCGTTGATAAGTTTAACGTTGATGCGGTAATGAAGTCAACTGAGACATACGAACACACGGGTTTAGACACAAAAGAGGAAATTCAGTATCATCGAAAATAATCCATTCCGCAAACATTTTCGACGGGACCTAGAATATCACTGTAAATATTGGAAACGGTAACGGCCTCTCATAATACGTGCCCTACGTTTTCTCATGAAAAAAACTAATTGTATTTTTCTGTAATTTTTGGTGTTTATTTACTGATAATTGCAATAGGTGAATAATACATAGTGCTAGCTAGACTTATTCTAAATTAACAGGAATTAGCTTTAGCTGGAATTTATGGTGTTTTATAGGTCATTGTGACCTGAATTTATAGTGGTCAAGTTAATTTTGTGGTTGTGATTCTCGCGATGGTGCGTGCGTGCGTGTGCGTGTGTGCGCGTCCGCGCGTGCGTAGGAGATATAGGGTGGTTGTGATAGTGTGTTTGGCGTGGCGGATGTATGTGTACGTGGTGTGTGGGTGAAAATGCGTGCGTGTGTGTGTGCACGTACGTGCATATACACAAGGGTGTAGGTGGGGTGAGTGTTGGTGCGCGCAGTGTGCGTGAATGGATAATAGGCCTATGAGGTTAATGGTGAGAGGTTTTCTTTTTCAATTATTTTTTCGATAACTTTTGTTAAAGTGTATAGGGAGATTGGGATTATTGGGGGAATCAAATGAATAACTCAACAACTAGTTTCTCTTATTGTATACGCAGATTGTCGTTCGACGTCGCTTTTAGGATAATGGTTTTAAAGGTGTATGATGCAATAGGGGACCAGGTTATTTAATCAGCCAATTAGTGTGTAACGTTTGGACACCCTTTTTGGTCGCTAGTCTGAGGCTTCTCCAGGCACCACCTATATGGCTGCGGGTTTTGTCTCGGGTGCTTTTGCACCAGATTCATAAGGTACACACTGATTTAAAAAAAAATGTTGTTATCAAATTAATTTCCAGATGTTCAGATGAATATATCTTCTATTGCAATGAATTGTATCTGTATTTTGCATTGGAATAGATTAATGAAAGGTTACCCACATTTGCAGGGACGTGTAGCATATATTGCCCAGCAGGCTTGGATCCAGAATGCTACAGTTCGTGATAACATCACATTTGGAAAGGACTTCCACCAGCAAACATATGACAACATTGTTGACGCATGCGCTCTCAGACCAGATTTTGCTATTCTCTCTGCGGGCGATCAGACTGAAATAGGAGAAAAGGTAAGCAATGTTCTTAATGAGGGAATCCAGTTTTAGCTATGCCCCGCCCATCTGTAGCTGAGCACCACCCATTTCGTCCGTGTTGGGATCAATCGATCGATGCACTCCCTGAATCTAAATGTCCAGAACACTATACAAGTAAGCTGTTGAAAATTTTGAAACTAATCTGAATGGATACTGTTACTACCTATTGACAGCATGTTTATTAAATAGTAAAGTCGTACAATTCATCCACCTTGTCGGACTACTAAAGGTGCGTATTCACACCAGAATGATTGAAAATAAAAATGTTATAACTGCATTCTTTTATAAGCTTAAATTATGTGCCTATGTGTAATGAAACGAAATAAATCTTAATTTATTCCATTCCATATAAATTAATATAATTTTTTTAAGTTCCGAAATTGAAATAGAGAAATAGAGAACTGTGAATATTCACATTTAAGCGTGTATGACGGACTAAATCGCGTCATTCAGGAGGTAATTGGTTATGACGTCCGCCTACATGTGACGTAGGTGATTACTTAATCAAATTCTTAATCCATAAAATTGATTCATTTCTTGTCTACTATTTCAGGGAATCAATTTAAGCGGCGGTCAGAAGCAGCGTATTAGCGTGGCCAGAGCGGTGTATAATGATGCAGATATCTACTTATTGGACGACCCTCTCAGCGCTGTCGACTCACACGTGGGCAAACATATGTTTGAACAAGTTATTGGCAAGAAAGGGATCCTGAAAAATAAGGTATGACTGAATTACAAAGAGAACATGTCTGGGTGCGCTATACTAGATGAGATTGCTAAATAACTGTGTATTGTTGTATGTGACTTTAACGTTTGACATACGGCGTTTTTCAACTGACTCAGTTAAATATTACAAGCTAAGATACTACTGATTATTTAAATAGACCAACCAATATTAGGGAAACAGAATATCACTCACTGCTCAAATACCCAGCCAAGAAATCTCACATAACGAAAGGGTAACCAGGGTAACCGTTCTTAGTCATTTACTCTCCAATTTGACGTACAACTCCATGCATACACAGGCAACATAGCCAAGACATTCTTATTATTATTATTATTATTATTATTATTATTATTATTATTATTATTATTTATAGACCCGTATCCTGGTAACCCATGGTATACATTGGTTACCGATGGTAGACCAGATCTTGGTGATGAACGATGGTGAGATTTCTGAGATCGGTTCTTATGAAGAGTTGATTTCCCACCGCGGTGCATTCGCGCATTTTATAGAGACGTACTTTACGCAGGAGGCTGAAGCGGACAGTGAGGCGAGTGATGGGGAAGATCCTGAAGGTTAGCATGCAGGTTTCATTCTTGACGCTTTCATTTTAGAAACATACTAATTTCTTTTCGCGAGATATGTTAGTGAGTGCAAATGGACACAGACTCAGACTCCAATGGACGAATCCATTTTTAGCCATGCCCCGCCAATCTTTAGCTAAGCTCCACCTACGCTTTGCCCCTGTTGGGATCGATCGATCCCGGCACTCCATGCCTATCAATTTCCAAAACACTACAGATAATCTGTTGAAAATATTCAACACCATGTTTATTAAATTGTAAGTTCATACAATTCGACAACAACTTTTGTCGTGACGAACATATCTACGTCATTCATGACGCCATTGATTATGATATCATCCCGCACGTCACGTAGTTGATTATGACGGTATATGATTGATAGATAAACTGGAAAGGTCCATTAATTCAACAACCATAAGTATCATTCATTGTTTTGGAGGTATGGGTGGTCCGAGCACTCGGTCCAATGTGGGTGAGTGTCTGAGAGACAGTTCGCACGAACTCCACCCACCCCACACACCCCGAAGATGGTGTGTGGGCAGGGGTGGGGTTGGGTGGACTCTCTTAAAACAAAAATAGAAAATTAGATTATTTGAGAAGCCATTTCATGCGTTCTGGTCGATAACGAGCACAGATTTCATGGTAAATTAAGTCCATTCTGTCCCATATAATCTTTTCTGATTGTTGAGGGGCGGGTCGCGACCACCACGAAGCGCCTCTAGATCAGTCCTTGAGAAATAGAGTATTAACTTTAGGTTGCGGATGCTTGATGCAAAATGAAGATACTGTTATGCATAGCCAGCCTAGAGTATCCCATTCATTACTGCGGATGTGCCTAATTAGTAAAATATCATTTAAATGACTCACCTAGCAATAAATGATAAATCTCCTAAATTCCTTTATAATATGGTTAATCTCGCCTCCAGTTCACGAGAGCAGAGTGAAGATACTGGAACAGTTAGATACGGTGCTCGCGCAGTCAGGCGAACACACAGACGAAGCAAGAGAACAAATATCGCGGTGAGAATCTTACACTTTGTCAAACGTAAACAGATTACACTACTACTACTACTACTACTACTACTACTACTACTACTACTACTACTACTACTACTACTACTACTACTACTACTGCTGCTACTGCTACTGATACTGCTACTGCTACTGCTACTGCTACTGCTACAGCTACTGCTACTGCTACTGCTACTGCTACTGCTACTGCTACTGCTACTGCTACTGCATCGTCGTCATCGTCGTCGCCGTCGTCGCCGCCGCCGCCGCTATCACCGGGGTCGTCACCGCGGTTGTAGTCGTCGTCGATTTGTCTCGCCTGCGAATCAGAAAGCGAGACATATGTATCACTTTTCCGACGCCGGCGACGACGACGGTGTCAACAACGTTACGTTTTTGCGAAACTTCTCAGCTTGTATTTCAGGATCAGTTAATCGTCTTGCAACTAAGCTTGGTTATGCGGTTTCCTCTAATGTTGGGAAGCAGCATGATGATAATGAGCTCACACAGTCAAAGATCAAAGTCACTGTGACCGTGATACAAAACTTTGTTTCTTCAATGTTAAGTTTTTGCATATAGCAAAACTTCCCAGCTTATCTTTTAAGATTGGTTACCCCTAATGGACCTAAGCTTAGATGCATTGTTACCTATAATGTTAGGAAGCAGCAGGCTTACACTGAAGTCACAGCGTCGAAAGTCAAGGTCATTCTGACCTCTACAAAACTTTGTCAAGTTTTAGGCTTAGCAAATCTTATCTGGTTATATTTCGGGATTGCTTAACCGTAATGGAATATAACTTGGGTACGTGGTGCCTATACAAAGTCGATACAGGATGGTGACACCAGGTTAACGGCCAGGCTCATTCTGACCTTGGTATTTTACCTCTGCTTTTTCAACTTTAGGTTTTTCCGTTTAGCAAATCATATACATTTATATTTCATAATTACTTAATATTAACATACCTACTCTTGTACACATCGTTCCCTCTAGAGTGCTTAATCCTTCTGGAACCAAACTTGGTCACAAGGTTTCACATACCATACCGAGGCATTATGATGACAGTGAGCTCATTGGGTCAACGGTCAACGCCATTCTAATATTGCTATTTGACCTCTGCTTTTTCAACCTTAGGGTTTTCCGTTCAGCAAATAGTCTTTAATCCAATTGGAACTAAATTTTAATACATGGTTACCTATATTGTTAGAAAGCAGCATGATAACAAAGTCAAAGGGCAATGCCACTGCAACAAAAAGGAGACAGGCGAGACATTTAATTTCGCGGAATTCTTGTTGTTGTACATGTTGTTCTTGTCACTGCTGCTGCACGTCAACATAAGCGACTGAACATCACGTAGGATAACATGTTTGTCAATATGCGTAATGCTTCTGCAGGTCTATAATGAGGAGTCGCAAGCTTAGCAGAGTTCGTAAACAATCGGCCCTGCCAGAGAAACTTGCAGAGCTGAGCAAAAGCATCAAGAAGCAGGAGGAAAAATATGCTGGAGACAAACTTATAGAAGAGGAGAAAGCAGAGACAGGGAAGGTAGGATATTGCAATGTGCGCGAGCGTAGGAACGAGAGTTCGTGCGTGCGTGTGTAGGTTCGTGATTTCTATGTGGTGCGTGTGTGTATACGTGCGTATGCGCATGGGTCCATGCGTGCGCGCGTGCGTGCTTGTTAGTCCAGGAGCTGGTGACTGATTATTTCACTCCATTTCACTCAGAAGGTTTGACCCATTGCAGTTACTTAGGCTGCCGCTTAAAGTTTGTCATCTGCTCCCCTGGTGGTGGTTCACGGTGGTGTCGGTTAGCGCAATAATAACTCAACGCAGGCCACTGCTCGTTTCCTAATTTACCAGCCAGCAACCGCGCTATGAGCGGTAATTTAGTTGAATCCCGCGTAGTGACGAATCACAATCTGGTCTTAGGAAAGGCAGGTCCACTTTAGACAATATTTTTGCGTTATATATATATTATTATAAAATTGTTATTTTCCCAAAAAAGAAACTGTACTGCTGGTTTATTGATTTTGAGAATTAAAGATATTGTGTGGAGAGCCGGTTTATGGAGCAAGCTCCTAAAAAAACGGCTTATCTGGCAAATGTTTTAATATAATTATTAATATGTATAAATCAATCTCCTCATTCGGTTTTCACAATTTTGAATCATCTAAAAGTTTTGCGTGCAAAATTGGGTGAGGCAGGGAGAGAGCCTTTCCCCCATATTTTTATATTTTCTCTTTTTATAAATGATCTCGAGAGTTATCTAAAAGAACAGGGGCATGATGGACTCACATCTTTAAGCAGACTAGCAGATGATCCACATATTTATTTATATGTATTGATATTGCTTTACGCAGACGATACCCTCCTACATTTTCAACTAGGCACCCAGGATATTGAAATCGTTGATGAATATCTTTTCCTCGGCGTAATATTCAAATATACTGGACATTTTGTTGCATGTAGAAAACGTAACGCAAAACAGGGAACTAAAGCTATGTTTGCGCTAATACAAAAAATTAAGCACTTTAATCTTCCAATTGATGTGCAATGTCTACTATATGATTCGATGGTTCAACCTGTGTTACTGTATGCATCAGAAGTATGGGGTTTTGAAAATGTAGATCTACTCGAACACTGCCAAATAAAATTGTATAAAGTCTTACTAAAATTGACGCAAAGTACGCCATACTCCATAGTTTATGGCAAGTTAAGCAAATTCCCCCTAAAAATCATCGTCCAGTGCAATATGATCCGATATTGGGCAAGCCTAGTCAAAGCTGGATACAGCAAACTTTCATCACTCCTCTATTTTCGCACGTTAGAATATATGCTAACAAATAATATATTCATGGACAAGTGGAAATAGTTTGACATGTTACGCATTAATAAAACAGGACTTTAAATTTGAAACATACCTAAAGAAATTAGACACCAGAGAAGCTCTAATACTATGCCATTTCAGAACACTAAACCATCACTTAGCAATAGAAGCCAGACGATGGGTGGGAATCGATAGAATGGAGAGGGTATACGAACTATGCAATGTCGTAGAAGATGAAATACATTTCCTCTTCGTATGCCCGAGATATGAAACAGAAAGAATGAAATTTGTACCTGACTATTATAAAACAAATTATACAGAAGAGAAAATTAACGGTCAATTCCAATTATGCAACGAACCTGTTTCAAATTGATTATGTGAACATTTATTGCATTCCAAGAAAAAGAACAGATAATTGTTCAGTGCTTAAACAAAATAAAGTATATGTAATCAAGCAAGCAAACGACGCCGCCGCCGCCGACAATAACGACGACGACGACGACGACGACGACGACGACGACGACGACGACGACGACGACGACGACAAATGCAGCTACAAGAACAACAACAACAACAACAACAACAACAACTGAATTGCTATACTACTAATGCTGCTGCTTCTACTGCTGCTGCTGGTGCTGCTGCTGCTGCTGCTGCTGCTGCTACTACTACTACTACTACTACTACTACTACTACTACTACAACTGCTACTATGTTGCATGTTTTAGATCATTGCCAATCCTGTAATAATAATAATAAAAATAATAATAATAATAATAATAATAATAATAATAATAATAATATATTGTCGAGAAAATAATATTTAACTATAACATATCAGGTATCTCTATATCACGTATAATGTACATATATCTCTACCGTCAACTGTATAAATGTAAGGAACACACCTCATATGCTACAGTTGTAGCCTGAGAGAATAAAAGTATCTTGACTTGACTTGACTTGACGTCAATGTGGAAAGTGTGTACATAGACTACATTCCCTAAAAAATATACCTTTTGTACATTGAGCTGGCAGCAATAGGAAATTTATTCACGCGTATGTCCCCACACCGCCACCACTCTATCTACCCGCTGCCCCTAATCCATCGACGAAATAATAATAATTTTGATTACGAAATTAACACGATAAAAATAAATCCAATAATTTATAGTGCTCTACAGTAAGCAATGTTTATGACGTCACATAGCAACGACTACAGCGTGTACTAGTTTGCGTTAGAATACATGTACCGTAAATAGTATACGGTTTGCGAAATTTTAAAATCCCACACACTACCATGATTGAATAAATCGTGAGGCAGTGACCGCTATTCTTATAACTCGAGAGTATAAAATATGTGTGTAGCGCAAATTTAAACCCATGATCCACGAGGGTCAAGGTATTGCATCTGAATATTATTTATTCCAACAGGTTTGTGGGAAGACAATGATTGATGCTTTTGAACTTATTTAACCCTGTCACGACGAAGCCGGCCAGAAACAGGCCTTTGTAATGGTCTTGGGGAATGCCCATTTGCAGGCCAAAGAAGGATATTTTTGAAAATTTACGACTGGAATGACTGGCTCGATAAACGAGCCAGTCATTCCAGTGGTAAATTTTCAAAAATAATCTTCTAAATATGTTAACTCTTTGAACAAATTTATTCATTAAATAGTTAAAACTGGTAATAGACAAGAAAAGCAAATACCGGGAACCAGGCCGACTTAAAGGCAGTGCAACAAGTGCATTTGCACCGGGCCTCTTATTTTCTCTTAATTTTTGGGGCCCGTGCATAACTCCAAGCTGCACACATAGATGTTACACCTATAGTACAGCTAGTAAATAAGTTAACAAGTTTCCAATACGATGTAAAAATGTTCTGTTGAATATTTTGAACACTATTGAATTAGATGACATTGCTGCCTTAGTATCTCTTTATTCTGTGCTTGAAACATTTTAAGTTATTTCTGAAATATACTGTATACGACTGAGGAGGCCAAATACTACAGCCCTATCACATCAGCCTCCTTGCCCCCCCCCCAACCCCCAGCATCTATATTAAAAAAAAAATGTAGGGGCGATCCCCAAACACCCGCTAGTTCTTTGTCCCAGCAAGCCCATCCCCACGCCCATCTTGTACAAACCAATTTACTGTGATTTGTACTATTTAACCCTTTCACCGTTATATTCACCATATCTCAATCTCAGAGCAAACAAACAGGAAAGTGGATGAATATTTTGAAATTAATATGATTGGATGCATTAAGCAGCAATGACTTCGAGTACTAGAAATTTCAAAATGTTCAACATAATATTCTATAAATCATAAAGAATTGACCTTTTCAGGGATTTGTCATTAAAAGTGTTAAACATAGGCATATGTTATTTGTAAATGGCTATATGTGTGTGTAAGTGCGAATGCACGTGTACGATCTTGCGCGTATTTATATGCGTGCGCGCGCGTGTGCGCGCGCATGCGTGCTTGCTTGCGCGCTTGCGCGCTTGCTTGCGCGCTTGGGTACGTGCGCGCGCGCGTGCGTGTGTGAGTGCCTTGGGATGACCAGTTTACTGACGTTGTATACCCTAATTAAATACAGATTATTATTATTATTATTATTATTATTATTATTATTATTATTATTATTATTATTATTATTATTATTATTATTATTGTTATACTTGGCTTACCTTGACCTTGACCTCTGTAAACCATACGGCCGAATTGGACAGCTAATTTACATCACCTTGATATTATAAAATAAAACAGGTCATCGCCTAAAATGACTACATACAATCACGATAGACACATGACAACAAGCTACATATATATACAACATGTTGGCTTGTGTGTTCACACTTACACGTTGTATACAACAAAAGGTTGGCTAGAACAGCGTCCGTCCTATTTTCACCCAACGTTTTCATCTAACTTTTTCACCCAACAAGGGCTAGTTTGCGTCGGGTCTTTTTTCATCCAACTTGATGTACGCAACCTGTTGTACCATGTGCATCGAGCTTAGCCGTTTAACACTAATATCAGCCTAAACGGCTTTTGTAGTGGTCTTGGGAAATGTCTATTTGCAGACCACGCGAAGACGATTTTTTAAATTTACCACTGGAATGGCTGGCTCGATAACCGAGCCAGTGATTCCAGTGGTACATTTTCAAAAATATTCTTCTCTTACATGGTCTGCAAATAGACATTTTCTATTAGAAAACTTAGATCTTATTGAACAAATTTGAGAGTTAACGGGTTAGATAAATAACAAGCTGAGGTGAAATTCTCGAAATATATTCTATGTATGTCTTTGTAGCGATTGTATTTTCAGTTTCTGCAAGACCTTACCTGGAATTTAAAATCAATGTGTTTCGACATTCACATTCACAACAAAATGCTTGAAAATAAAAAATTTAAAATTATATACTTTTAGAGCCTTAAATTGTGTGTCTGAATTAATCTTAGTCTTTGCTGATTTCATTCCGTTTAAATTAATATACTTTTTAGATGCTAAGTTGAATTCAACTTCGCAACTAAAAGGATTCGGTCCTTTGTTAATTTATGTGGGATGAAATCATCAAATGTTATCATTTATTACATTGCATTGGCGCACACATTTTAAACACGTAAACGTATGCAATTCAAAACTCGTTCTCAAGTAGTCTGGTGTGTATACGCGCGTTTTAAATTCTATCTTTCTCTCGACCAGTCCTTTGACCTTTATTATTCCCCGTTTCTCTTGTATTCCCCCACCCCACCCCTCCATCCTCTATCTCCAAGTCTTTCGTCAATTCGCATTCTCTTCCCCGCAGGATGCAATTTTTGTCTTTCTTCCCTTTCATAGAGAAACAGAACGAAGAGGGAAAGGAGAATAAAATCTCTGCTTTTCCGTTCTCTCTTCATTTCGTTTTTCTAATTTTTTTGGGCTTTCCCCATTTTTTTTCTTTCTTTCTTTTCCTTTTCCAACCTCCCTCCCCCGAATCCACTAAGAGATCTCAACCTGAAGGACAAATCTCACACCACCACCCCTCCCCCACCAACCCCACCCCTCTCCCCACCCCCTCTACGATAACAGTTAAACATTTAAGCCTTAAATTAATTTTGTTCCATAGAAAATATCCATTTGCAGACCAAGAGAAAACCATTTTTTTTGGAATTTACCACTGGAATAACTGGCTCGGCTATCGAGCCAGTCATTCCAGTGGTAAATCTTCAAAAAACAGTTTTCTTGTTCTCCGCAAATGGACATTTCTCAAGACCACTGCAGAAGCCGTTTTTGACTGATATGAATGTTAAAGGGTTAACTCATTAAGTTTTGCTCATATCTACGCACACCACAGACTTGACGCGAGAATATGTGCCCTGAAATTACATGCGTAACATATAGACCGATATTTGTTGAGAAATTTGGAAGCCTATGGAAGGTCATCGTACTATAATGGAAGGTAGGAAAAGGAGAGTGCGCATAAATACAGTCCCTAATTTATACAGTAACGTAAAAGCATGACGTCATGAATTCGCAATTACCATGGAGTTCATGACGTGCCATGGATTTGTGTGTTTATGACGTCATTGCTACAATGATAGAACTGGAGCCATTTTCATCAAATAACGCTCCCATAACTATGTTGCGATACGCTACCCCCCATATCAGCGTTCTCCAGGTATCGTGGCTTCTTATGACGTCATATAATTAATTCGGTCTTTGATTTGTTTCTCCATCGTGGGGATCCACGTTGTTTTTAGTCGGCCATTGGGACGTTTTTCTGGTCTTAAAGCATATCTCGGTTCTTTTCTGGCTGGTGTATGGTCGTAAAAACGCATTAGATGTCCAGAAACAGTGTAGTCTGTGGAATTTTGATTCTGTCACTCAAGGGCTTTTGACCTGCCAGAGTGTAGACTAGAGCCATGCTACAGTAGAGTCATGGACAAGGAACTGGTCAGGAAAATTGAAGAACACTTTTCATGAAAAACTGCTTACTTTGCGCAGGTCAATCCTGAGCTTTCTGATACGTCCGCAACAAAAGTATATATATAATGCATGTGCGCTTGAGAAACCATGGGCCTTCGCTGACCATAGCAACAGGGACCAACATACAACCAGCAACAACTTAGCATTAGTCTTAGAATAACAAGACCTCGGGATAAAGGTCTAGAATAATAATAAGCCTAGCAATAATAGGCATGAGAACAGATAACACGATAGAAATAAGCCTAGAGATAATAGGCAAACTATGAGGCTGACATTAGGGCCGTGTTCTCACTTGAGACTTAACCGGCGTAGCGCCATACTGCGGTATGGCGTTAGTCCCGATTAACTCTCCGGTGAGAACACGGCCGGCCATAAGCTACCCTTAGCAGCAATAAGCTATGAATAGCGGTCAAGCCAGTAACAAAGCAACACAGCAAACACGCAGCCAGTAACAATGAGTAAGTGTCACTAGCTCCCCAGCCCACGGGATGACACTCATGGGTTTGGAGATCCTGGTGGGGCTCATAAAAGCTTATCGGGCGTACATGCGCACACTGCGTGCGTGTGTACATTGCCCACGCGTGCATGCACGTCACTCAGCGCGCGTGCGCGTGTGCGTGTGCGTGCGTGTGCGTGTGCGTGCGTGCGGGTGTGCGTCCGTGCCTGCGTGCCTGCGTGCCTGCGTGCGTGCGTGCGCGCGCGTGTGCGTGCGTGCGTGCGTGCGTGCGTGCGTGCGTGCGGGTGTGCGTGCGTGCGTGCGTGCGTGCGTGCGTGCGTGCGTGCGTGCGTGCGTGCGTGCGTGCGTGCGTGCGTGCGAGCGTGCGTACGTACGTACGTACGTACGTACGTACGCGCGTTTGTGCGTGCGCGCGTGCTTGGATGAGTGCATGCGTACGTGCTTATCAATATTCTTACAAGCAAATAAAGCAATAATATTAGAAATCGGCCAAAGACAGTTTATCAATTATATATATTTTTGCAGAGAGCGTTATTTTAAAGAATCGAAGCTCGCTATTTATAATGACTGGTAGTTGTAATAATGATGATAATAATAATGATAATAATAATGACAATAATGAGGACAACAATGATGGGAATAATGATGGGAATAATGATGATAATAATGAAGATAATAATGATGTTAATAATGATGATTATAATAATGATAATTATAATAAGCAAGGAATAATACCGATGATGACACAGGTTATTGGGCCGGTATTGGGACATTACTGGGCAAATAGCTGAGCCAGGCTTATCAGTGATAATCATGAGAATCAAGCGGTAGCGAAGATGGTTATAATTTTAATTATGGACACAGTGAAAAGGTGGGGGTGAGGGCGTGGCCCCGATTCCCTTATTTCTGACTAGACAGAAATTCAAGGTTAATAACATCAGTAATATGTTAGTAATTCTACTGATATGTTATAATGGACCTTTCCAGTTTATCCATCCATCATATGACGTCATTATCAACTTCGTACCGTGTATAATGACATCATGAATGATGTCGATAAGTTCGTCACGAACGCATAATTGATGGCGGACTAAGCATTGTTGTATGAATTGCATGGCTTTACAATTTAATAGATATGCTGTTGAATATTTTGAAACTAATTTGACTGGGCGCTGTTGGTGCCATAGGCAGCAACAGCACCCAGTCAAATTAGTTTTAAAATTATCAGCAGCTTACCTATATAGTTTTTCTGGAATTTGATAGTCAGGGAGTTCAAGGATCGATCGATTGCAACAGTTGACTTACCGGTATTAGGCTAAGCGTCATGATTTTGTTTCCAGGTCCGTTCATCTTTGCGAGAGTCTTATGCCCACTTTCCATGTAAGCTTTTTTTGCGTGCTTTTCTACTAGCAGAAAAGTCGATCTAGTGCATTTAGATAGAACCTTTTCCACGTGAGCGTTTTAGCGCGCTGAAACTCTCGCGCCGAAAAACCAGTCTCTCAGTGCGCGACTTTCGGCCCGCTTTCTAGTGCATTTAGATAGAACCATTTCCAAGGGAGCGTCTCCGCGCAGCGGGCACAAGCGGGTGTTTTGCATGTTGATCTTGTGCGAATGCTTTATAAGCAAGTTAATTTGCAATATTGACTTTGAATGCTATGCAGATATAATAATGATGCCATGCAACAGCCATTTTCTTTTGCATTATTTGCCCAAGAGACAAAGAACTCGCATTCATATGATGCTGTTAATGCAGTTGGCAAACCAAAAAAGAGTGCACAGATTTTGGTGCAGATATTGTTCTACTAGATTAATTAACTGCTCCTGTTTTTTAAAGCTCAGCTTCAGGACATGGCCGCCGCACTTTTGTAACATGACACATGTAGTGTGCAGGAAATTGATCAAAGATATGCTAACGCTAGGAAAACAGCCGGATTCGATGGTAAACTAGTTCGCACGGAAATAGACAAATCGGCGAGCAGAAAAGTGTGCGAGAACACGCGAGCAGAAGCGCACATGGAAAGCGGGCCTAACGACGGGCGTGTACAAAGGAAGCCGATCGGCCAATTTGACCGGCAGTCATCTTGGATTTTGTCCGATTTTTAGAAACGTCTTTAAAAATCTTCTTCTCCGGAACCATTTAGGGGATTGATTGGAAATTCATGAAATCTCATCTAGGACAAAAGCTGAACCAAGTTTTCTCAAGGGAATTTTATTGGCCTAATGGTTTGGCGGCCATCTTGGATAACCCAGCTTTCACGGAAATGACTTCTTCTCCAGAGCCACTGAATGGATTGGGCCAGGATTTGGGAGATATGATTAGGGACTAAAGGCCATATTATAGTTGAGACGTAAAAACCATGGCCGCCCTGGACCAATCAATATGTAACGTGTCTGGCAGCCATATCGAATTTTTGTATTTGATGTATTTTGAAGACGAAATTGGTTTTATGTACGTCTTTTTGGTATGCCCATTTCAAATTCCCCCTGTCGAAATAATGTCGGATAAACGGTTTGGCGGCCATCTTGGATATCTTTCCCGCCAAAACTACCATACTAAAGCAATTGTAAAATGTCTAATTCTAGAGGAACACTGGGTCGATTTTAATTATATTTGGCAGGACGCATCCTTAGGACATAGAGACGCAACTTTGTGCAAAGGCAGCTAATTGACCAATTTGGTCAGCGGCCATCTTGGATTTTTGGCGATTTAAAAAAATCTTTTTAAACATCTTCTCCGAACCCGCATGGGGAATCGATTGAAAACTCATGAAACATTATATGTGGCAACAGCTGAATCAAATCTGTTTAAGGAACTTAAATCGCCAAATGTTTCTGCGACCATATTGGATGACCTAGTTTTCGTGGAAACAAATTCGCCGGTACCACTAATCAGATCAGTCTGACATCTGGGAGATATAACTAGAGACAAAGAGCCATTACAATGGGTCCATGGAAAGTTGATACATATAAAACACATGGTCGCCGTGGATCGATAAAAATTTAGCGTGTTTGTTGGCCATCTTGGATTCTCTGAACATTTCTGAGAAAATCATATAAAAGACAACTTATTAACCACTGGGTTATTTAAAATAAACTTGGCTAAACCTCTTTAACAAAAATTAATTTGGTAAACTTTTCCAGTGGGCGTCTCGTTTTGTTCAGTTGTGCCAGTGGCAAATAATTGCAGCTGAACGATACAAACCCCAATAGGCCGCGTGTTAACGCAGGTAACCGCCATTGTATGTGTGTTTCATTTATATTTGTTTCGTGCACTTCTAAGGAAGTTCCTGAATACATTATAAGTTGAAATTTAAGATTGAAATTGAATAAAAAAATTGCATACTTGATTGCTCTGTCGATGACATGTCATCACACATCCCCACATTCACTGTTTTTGATGTTTTAACCAATCGACACCCCCACCCCAAACAAACCCCGACCCACCCCACCCACCCCAGACCCACCGAGCACCACCACAACCCCTAGAGAGGAGCCAAAATGTAAATATCCTCTTGTTTTTCAAAATCATATTGGTAACTCATAGACAAAACTAAGCTCCGCCCTCTTTGTACGAGATCTCCCAAAATCTCATTTAAAATGTACACTGCGCAGGTAAGCTGCTCAATATTTTGAAACTAATTTGACTGGGAGCTGTTTTTATCCGAATGTTTATAAAATTGTAAATTCAGCAAAGACACATAATGGACTTTTTATCCATCAATCATTTGACGTCATAATCTATTACGTGACATGCATGAATGGCGTAGCGAGGTTCTTCACGAAGGCTTAATCGTCGACGGACTAAGTGTTGTTGTACGAATTGTATGTCTGTACTATTTAATAAACATGCTGTTGAATATTTTGAAACTAATTTGTCTGGGTGCTTTTGCTGCCTGCACCCAATCATATTAGTTTCAAAATATTCAACCGATTATCTGAAATGTTTTCTGGAAATTTATAGTCGGGAGTTCAGGGATCGATTGATCTCAACACGGACGAAGTGTTGATGAAGCTTAGCTAAAGATGGGCGCGGCAAAGCTCAAACTTGATTTCTCCGTTCAGACACCTTACTGACCTTTGTGACGGGCCTACGGCATGTAATTGTGATTGTGACGTCGTGTGATTGTGACTTCATGTGAGTTTGACGTCGTATAACAAGTGTAGTATGTTTGAGCTACTTGTTTGATAGATCGGCCCATCTATTGTCGGATGACTATCTGTTCGTCTGTCAGTCTGTATGCTTGTCTGTTAGTCCTATATTTATGAAACTAACTATGACTCAAATTTTGATACAAAAACTGTTCAGGGCGAATCTGCAATCTTTGATTGTTTTTATTTCTGTGTGTCAAGGTGAGGTTTTCTGTGTACCTGGGCTATTGCCGTGCTCTTGGTGTCATTACGTCATTTGCAATCCTCGCCTTTTTCGTGTCGTATTACGTCTTCAACATTATCTCGAATATCTGGCTGAGTTCATGGACTGAAGATCCGCTGTTGAAGAATAGATCTCTGGTAAATACGCCTGAGTATCAGGACAGGAATTACCAGTTTCTGACGGTCTATGGCGGGTTTTGTGCAGCTCAAGGTATGTGTGATGCCCTACAATTACATCTGCTAAACATATCATCTGTTAAATAATGGTATGTTAAGATATAGCCGTTCTCCCCCCCCCCCTCACCCCTCTCTCTCCCTCTCACCCTCTCCCCCCCCCTCTCTCTCTCTCTCTCTCTCACCCCTCTCTCATTCTCACACTCTCCTCCTCTCACTCTCTCACACACACACTCTCTCCCTCCCTCTCCCTCGCTCACACACATCATCTCTCTCTCTCTCTCTCTTTCGCTCTCGCTCTCTCTCTCTCTCTCTCTCTCTCTCTCTCTCTCTCTCTCTCTCTCTCTCTCACTTACTCTCACCTATCTCGTTCACGCTCTATCTCACTCTCAACCGCCCCCTCTCTCTCTCTCACCGGCCATCTCTCTCACTCTTCCCCCCCCCCTCTCTCCCTCTCTCTCTCTCTATCTATCTATTACGCTCACTCCATCCCTCTTTCCCTTTCTCGCTGACTCTCTACCTCCCTCTCTCTCACTCTCTCACCCTCTCGTACTCACTCTCGCCCTCTATTTCCCTTTCTCTCGCCCCTCCCTTGTACCCGCTAGCTCGTTCTCTGCGTCCTAGCCCTCCTTCCCCATCCTTCACTACCTCTATCCCTGCCCCTCTCTCCCTCCCCTCCCTACGTTACACGGCTAGCTATTTCTCTCCTTTCCTCACCCTCACACTCACTCGATCGCGCATTCAGCTCCATTTCCGCACATCCGCCCATCCATCCATCGACACTCTACACTGACCTCATCTGTCCATCCATCGATCAGTTAGTCTGTTGCTCGGTCGTTCAGGCAAATGATTGACCGTTTATTCAATAGGTGGGTAGGACCATTAGTTGGCCTGTCGATTGATCATTCAGTATGTTAGTCCAACAGTCTGGCTATCTATACCCAGTCTGTGACCACACTATTTCATTTAAATACCTCTACAAAAGCGCTTATAGTCATTAGTCTTTATCTCTATAACTGACTAATTCATAAATTTTCTTTTAAATAAATCTTTTTCAGTGGCTTTTGTTCTCATGTATGCTCTTGCGTTCGCTATAGGGCAAATTCGGGCTTCTAAGCAATTGCATGGGAAAATGCTTAATAACATCCTTAGGTAAGTGGCTAATAACTGACTAGCTATTAACGCTTTGGCCCCAGCGACCATAAACAACAATTTCTTTATGATGTAAGTAAAATAAGAATGCAATGCATTTCGTATCTGCGCCAGTAGGGGGGGGGGGGGGGCGTTCCATGAGGGCAAAACAGACATGCGCTACGCATACTTTGCTATCTGTCTGTCCACGCCTACATTGGTATGATTAGCTCAGCTTATGTGTCGTCGCTCAGCTCATCTTAGCTCCGCTTGCTCCACTTCCTCCGCTTGCTCCGCTTAGCACAGTTTCTGCCGTTAAGGCTCAGTTTCCATGTACGCAAATTTTGTTCTCACGAAACATGCCCGAGAAAATCGCAAATAAATTTGCAAATGTTCCGACGTAATTCCATGTATTTGGACAAGCAACCCGAAAGCTGAGCCAGTCTGCATAGGCAGAAAAGGGATCGCTCAAGGACCTATTTTTCGCATGACTCGTACGAGCCAAAATGAATTGATCAAATTGAAAGGTTTACTGTTTACACGTGCGCTAGCAACTGGGCAGAGCACACACTCAGCTACATCGATCGTGATTAGTAATTTCCTAAGCTACTTTCTGTGTCCTGGTGGTATGGGCAACTTTTTGGTATAGCATTTGCTGTGTTGGATTTGTGGGACATTGCGTACATTTCACTTGTAGCAGGTTTTTCTTTGCGCAAATAGGAACACACGTTCGCTAGTTGGTTTCACGTTGACATGTTCCACTCCGGACACAATTCACCTTTCCAGAGTATCCATCCATCGTCTGACTTCATATGACGTCATAATCAGCTCAGCACGTGTATGATGACGTCACAATCATTACGTCACACATGGTTCAATATAGACCATCACCAAATCTCAAACAGTCCAACACGTTGTATGAATTGTATGTATTTGTAATAATTCTTTGCTATTTAATAAACACGCTATTGAATATTTTGAAACTAATTTGACTGGGCGCTGTTACCCAATCAAATTAGTTTCAAAATATTCAACGGCTTACCTGTGTAGGTTTTGGGAATTAATAGTCAAGACGTTCAGAGATCGATCGATCCCAACACGAGCGAGATGTGGGTGAAGCTTAGCTAGACATGGGCGGGGCATATCTAAAAACCGGAATGGTCCATTGAAGTGGGATACTGGGGCATATTGGGAGTGGGGGGGGGAGGCAAATTAGTTTCAAAATATTCAACAACTTACCTGTGTAGTTTTTTGGAAATTGATAATCAGGGTGTTCAGAGATCGATCGATCCCAACACGAGCGAGGTGTCGGTGGAGCTTAGCTAGAGATGGGCGGGGCATAGATAAAACCGGAAAGGTCTATTCTGGTGTATAGAAAACGTGCCTAACAAGAATCTCACACAATAAGCTGCAGCGCCCCTAGTTCTTTTATCGCGATGTTTCAGAGGATGTGTTTTAATTACTCGAATTAGCAATGCACAAGTTTGAAGTTGACGATGAATACATACTATTAGGTGCTGTAAATTCATTAATACAGACCAGAACAGACATCCGCCGAGGGGAGCTGAGCTAAGCTGAGCTGAGCTGAGCGGAATTATAAAATTAGTTTAACTACTGTGCCATCTTGTAAATTTGAGAATTAAGTTGGAGCAAACTATTCCGACTTCTTCTTCTTCTTTTCGTTCGCTGATCATACCGCCAGTCCTGTAAGTGACTATCGACATGATCATAAGCGCTAAGTGGATCCATGGTTTATTAGAGTGCGCCCTGCGGCCTGGAACCTCCGTCTTCAGCACTCGAGGTTTCTGTCAGGGTTACCTCACCCTTACCTCTTTTAGTCGCCTCTTACGACACGCAAAGGATACGGAAGGTGTATTCTAAGCCCCACCTACAGGGTTACTATTCCGACTTCATTCTAGCATTTATCCCAAAACGGTACACATGAACAAACGGACGATGGACGGTCATTTACAATAAGTCATGAATGCAGTATAAGAAGGATGGCACGTCAGATTGAGCTAGTTTAATATGTACATACGATACTGACTGGTCATCCCCGTCAATATTCTTAAATGACTGACAAGGCTACAGAGAACGACACGATTACAGGGGATTCTGAGGAATTCTGAATGATTAGTCTAACCATCTGTCTGCCAAAAATTGTTAGATGGAAAGCATGCTGAGAATTATTTTTATTCTAGATTTGGAAATATTAAGTTAGGAAGGTTTGTAAAACAAAACAAAAATTGATTGGTTTGCCCTTAGGTTCACTTAGGTCTTTTTCGCTCTTAAGTCTATTATTTGTTATCATTTTGTAAGAAAGTGAGTCTCGTCGTTCATTTAGGGTTTCCTGAAAAGCAGTCATTGTCGTAGGAAGAATACCTAGGACCGCCTACTATAATTCACGATGAAGCTACTTGATAGGCCCGGCTGTGTGATAAATTTGGTGTACTTATAGATATCTGTTAAGACCTATGCTCTAAATGTTTAAAGAAATTAAACAGACTATGCTAACTACAGCTACAACGTATATATATATATCCCTACTGACGCAGGTTACTGTGTTGATACTGGGGCAATACCCAATATGTCCAGCTATTGGTCCAGCACCGACGCCAATACCTGGAATTATAATAGAAGGGTCCACGAACTTCAAGTGTGCATGGTGCAGCAAAAGAACTAAGATGAGGACAAACACAGCCACTACCGATCTGTGGTTCAACTGGTAAAAATGGTCAAGTGAGCTTATGTCACCATTCGTCGTCAGTTCACCCATTCATCATCTGGTGTACTTCCATGAACTTTTTCTTTAAACGACTTCTTCTTACTAACCACTAGATTGATTTCAATTATATTTGGCAGGACTCATCCTCAGGCCTCAATAGATTTAAATTCATTCAAATAAAGCCGATCGGACATTTTGGCCAGAGGCCATCTAGGATTTTGGCCGATTTTTAGAAATGGCTTTATAAATCTTGCTCTCTGCTGAACCCAGTTTATTTATTAAGAGAAATTGATTGAGCAAATTCTTCGGTGGCCATCTTGAATGACAAAATTTTTGCGAAAACCAGGTCTTCTTCAGAACCCAGCGGAAATCGTGAGGAAATTTGGGAGATATGATAAATGATTCAGTGCCATTAAGGTTTGGTCAACAGGAATTGATATGTCAAAAACATGGCCACCCGCGACCAATCAGAATATAGCAAGTTTAGCGGCCGTATTGGATTTGTTTATTTCATTGATTTTGATGCCAAAATTGGATTTATATAGGGTTTTTGGTGTGCCGATTTCAAACTTTTCACTTTCGAAACTGTCGGATAAACTGTTTGACGGCCATCTTGGATTTGTTTCCCATCAAAAACTCCCATACTGATGCAATAAGAAATTTAATATGCCGCCTTCTCGAGAACAAACAGGCCAATTCTAACCAAATTGGTCGAAAACATCCTTGGGCGATGTGGATGAAGTCTGATCAAATAAAGTTGGTCTCTAATTTGGGGGATCGATTCAAAACTCATGAAACACCACTAAGGGCAACAGCTGAAGGAAGTTTGTTCAAGGAAACTTGATCGGACAAATGCTTCGGTAGCCATCTTGGATGACCTAGATTTAGCGAAAATTACCCATTCTTCAGAACCGCTGAACGGATCGAACGCCTGGCTAGGGTCATGCAAGTTCGGTGAAGGGAAGTGTGTACATTGAAAAACATGTCCTCCATCGACGACTTAGAATCTAGCGTTTTTGTGGCCATATTGGAATGTTTTATTTGTTGGATTTTGAAGCCGATATTCGTTTTATTTACGTTTTTGGGTATGGTGATTTCAAATTTGCCACTGTCAAAACTATCAGATGAACAGATTGTCGGTCATCTTGGATTTTTCACCCGTCAGAATCTCCCATAGTAAAGCAATGGGAAATGTAAAATGTGTTTTCAAGAAGCACTGGACAGATGTTAGCACACTGGCAGGAACCCTCCCTGTTATTGTTGCAATTTTGGTCAGAAACAGGCGATGCCAATTATAGTTGAATTGCTGATGTCTATGGTGAGCGATACAGACCCCTTGGGCTTATTGTAATCCATTATTTTCTAGGTCTCCGATGTCTTTCTTTGACACAACCCCTATTGGTCGGATTGTGAACCGGTTCTCACGTGATGTGGAGACAATAGACAATAATCTTCCACAGATCATACAAATGTTCATGAACACATTTTTCATGATCATCAGTAACATCTTCATGGTCAGCTACAGCACCCCTATCTTCCTCTCCGTTATCGTCCCTCTCATGGTCCTGTATTATATGATACAGGTAAGATATCAGCATCAACGTAGTCGTCGTGGTCGTCATTGTCGTGATCGTAGTCAGGTCGCCATCGTCGTCAGTGTCGGCGGCGGCTTCGTGCCGTCTTTGTCGTCGTCGTCGTCGTAGTCGTCCTCCTCCTCCTCTTCTTCCTCCTCTTCCTCCTCCTCCTCCTCCTCGTCACCCTCCTCTTCCTCCTCCTCCTACGCTTCATCGTCCTCATCTACATTTTCCTCCTCCTTCCACTGTATCTTCCTCCTGCTCCTCACTCCCTCCTCCTCCATCTCCTCTACTCCTCCGCCTAACACTCCTCCTCATGCTTATCATCCTCCTCCTGCTCATCCTCGTCCACGTCCTCCTTCGCCTCTTCCGCTCCCTTCTTTTTGAAACTAATTTAACTGGACATAGGCAACAACAGCACCAAGTCTAATTAGTTTCAAAATATTTAACAGCTTACCTGCATAGTTTTCTGGAAATCGATTGATCCCAACACGAGCGAGGTGTTTGGTGTGGGTTACTTAGTGATGGGTGGGGCATAGCTAACACTGTAAAGGTCCATTATCACTGTCGACATGATAACAGCTGTTATCTCCCTTTTCCTCGTCTTAACCATCATGGCCATTTATAATCATAACGGTGATGTCTATTAAGGGGATGCTAATGCCATCTCAAATGCTGTATTGCACCGATAGATCATAGTATGTAGATAGCATATCATTCACATCATGTGACATTCCCTTAATTGTATCACAATTATCTGCTTTGTAATGTCAGGTAAATGCTGAACAGTGATCGCCGCCATTTTGTCTCCTCAAGCTATAGCGCGTGAACTGATGTAAGTGGCAATGCATAACATTCTTTGTTATGTAATACTCATATTGTTGAATATTTTAGAACTAATTTGACCGGAAGTTGTTGCTGCCTTAGGCAGCAACAACTTCCGGTCAAATTAGTTCCAAAATATTCAACAGCTTACCTGTATGGTTGCTTTTACACAACATTGTCAAACTTGAGATGACACCTCTATGACTGATCGTATATACCGAGGCAGAAACAATAGGCGTTTCTGATTGGTTGAAAAGTCCATCATGACAGCAATCATAGGCTGTAGAAATGTAGCAACATTTAGCTACGAATGCCTGAATATCTTTCCTTAGCGGCATGATAAAAGCTTATGAGTGCCATATTAGATCACATGAATAGCTATCAAGAGATGATATCAGTTATCCTATAATTATTTATCTGACAGAGGTTCTACATCGCTACATCCCGTCAACTCAAGCGAGTTGAGTCCACGACCCGGTCTCCGATCTACAATCATTTCAGTGAGACGGTGACTGGAGCCAGCACTATCAGGGCTTATGGTGTTCAAGATAGATTCATCCACGAGTCCGAAAGTCGTGTAGATCGGAACTTGGTGTTCTATTTTAGTGGTACCCATGCCAGCAGGTAAGCACTATTTGTTTATTGCTAGAGAGTATATCAGTCTGTTTGTGGATCTGGCAGTGTGTCAGGAGCTACAACTTTAACAAAGCAAAGGATCTTACCGCGAAACAGGATTTCTATACGGTGATCATAAGCCGCATAAAAACCCGGACCTACAGGATCGGATCAAACTCTTGATCTATTTCGGAACCGACTGGTAGGATTTGAGGGACCTGTTAGCACAATAACGGATGTGATAGTACATTAGGATTCGACAAATGGGGGAAATTTAGAAAAATCCAGAAAATCTAAAATTTATTTTTATTGTGACTGGCGAGTGATTACAATCTCGGCTCATGATATTCATAAAATGGTTTAGGATGTCTCGTATTTCTCAAATGCTGTTTAGGGAAGCCATATTCTAAGCTTGCTATTATATGAAAGTAACTGTTAGAGCCCCTGCCCGAAAAAGACGCGTTCCTTTGCCCAAGATACACGGGAAGATGACATTATGCAAGCCCAAATAAAGCACATTTTGGTAGGTGCACAGACAATTTTGACAATTGGATGGTTTGAGTTTTACCAGACTAAATGTGTTCAAAAATTTAAAACATTTACTTATTGAATGTCCATTTGCGGGCCAAGACAAGACTATTTTTGAAAATTTACCACTGGAATGACTGGCTCGGTTATCGAGCCAGTCATTCCAGTGGTAAATTTTCAAAAGTAATCTTCTCTTGGCCCACAAATGGACATTTCTCGAGACCCCTGCTGAGTTAATTTACTAGCAGCTTCTTAAGGGACACGAAACTAGTGGTGCATTGGATAAATCAGAGATCTTTTTAAAATGTGTCTTTTTTGGACAAATACTCGGAGACGTTCTTATCTGTATGAATAGCTGTTGGATCTGTGGAAGTTTTCATGGTGGAGGTATTGCCTCTCATTATAGCTGATGAAACCATGGGTGTACTGTCATCATTGCACGATTCATGTCCCTACTGCCTTATAATTTTAACAATGGAAAAAACAATTCATTGTCGACAAAGGCTGAATGTTTTTATCGCGAGTTAAGATATATAACGACAAGGCAGCGTTAGATGCTTTTTTAATTCTTTGTAAAACTCTGTATTATTAACTAGCCACCCTATCAACTAAACAGTCTTCGGCTGTGCGTATTTATAAAGTTATCCACGGCCTTTTTGACATCAATAGCGCGGTGAACATGCATGAGAGCCAATCCAGAGAGCATTTCCTGAGACATATTCCTTCGAAGTCTCATATGATATGGTGTATACTTCTTCACCATGAAGATTAACGACCAGCTTCGGCCCTGTCAATGTGTAATACACAGCCACTGTCAAGCTGTGACTCGATGTTTGGAAAGATATCTGAATCACACGGAGATTAGACTTTTGGAAGCTCTATCAAGTTAAGAGGTTGTTATTCTGGTAATCTTCACTTCCATCAGTATTTTAGGTCTACTTTCAGTGTAAAGGGTAATGGCAGATCTTCCCGAAAAGAATAATTCAACATTACGACTAATCAGATCAATGTCTTCGATAATGACTTTCAGGACCTAACTAGATACGTCTCCAAATACTCCTGAGTGTTTGTCAAACCATGTAGTCATTTCAGCTAATAGATAGTCGACAAATAAAACACATGCCTGGATTGTTTCTGTAATAGTCATCGGATGTAGTGCGTGGTGTAATTTTCTCATGTTTCTGAAGCCTTGATGAACGTAGCACCGGCAATTTCGCATACACACACACACACACACACACACACACACACACACACACACACACACACACACACACACACACACACACACACGAGTTTCTATTGCATCTTTGAACCAATGATAAGAGTATGTATCCAGCTCCTTTCGTACGTCTGAAATGTAATCATTACACATGTGTCAAAGTAGTCCATGCCACTACTCGGCTGTATCACAGCGATTGGCATTATGCACTCCAACAGACTTTAGCCACCAAGAAACCACAATGAAGTCAACCCACTGGTGTTGCCTGCGATCCAGATCCTAGCACCGTCTAGTTCTTTAGATTGGTGTGGACACGACATGACATATATAGCGACTTGCAAATAGCACCGCTCTTTTCACGGAATGTATCGTACCAAGTATGGTGTCTGTCCTTCACAATTATTAAAGCGACAAACCAGCGTGGTCATCGGACTAACATACGCCCACTCACATGGCTTTGCCGTTAGACTCGATACCAGAGCGTAGCTGGAGGGCGAGTGCGTGCGATAGGACGATGCAGCGTGGCGGGATAGCAACGCATTACATTGATATTTTACACTGGTTTCAGGTATTCCAAATGACACGGTAGTCCAAACGAAACCGTCATTCACCATCTGACATTCTCTACAGAAACAATGTATGACTGTCTAGTATTAATGCTGTCTATTCTCTACATCGATCCGGTTTCGAACTACCTGCACATTTAAAAGCACTAAAAGGCATGGGGGTTCTTGCCTTCTTTAGGGGTGGGGGGGGGGGGTACTCCGATGCCCGTTTCACCTCTCTGGATCCACCATTGCGTCTCCTGTCATCATTACGTGTTGTAGAATCCTGTTCTAATATAATATTCATAAAATCAGATGGATGGTTGATCCGCTTTTAGATAAATAATAGTTTATCATAAGTGTGGTCACAAATAAAAGAGTAACGGCTACTGAATGTCCACATTTCAGTTTTTGTGAAAGTCTAGGACATTAACTAAACATTTGAGGTTCTGATTATCTAACTTATGTGCCGATAACTGTGTTTGCTTTGGTTTTAGATGGCTAGGAATTCGCATAGAACTTCTAGGAAACCTCCTTGTGATGGCTGCGACATTGTTCGCAATTATCGGACGAGACACGCTAAGCGGTGGCCTTGTGGGATTGTCTGTGTCTTACGCATTACAAGTAAGTAGGATTCTGAATGGCGACCTTGCGTGATCTTCCGTGTGCTGTGAAATATAAAGTACAGTTAAAAACGAATTGAAATCTGTTTTCCGGCGAGATAATTGTAGACAGCAACTAAGGTTTAATAACCGGGTGTCATGCTGATTGATCTCAGAAAGATATTGGATCATATGTATTGGTTGGTTGGTTGGTTAGTTCCCCGGTTAGTTGATTGAGTGGTTGATTGGTTTGTGGATGGATGGATGGATGAATGCTCGGTCCGACGGACTGACTGACTGACTGGCTGGCTGGCCGGCTGGCCGGCTGCCTGGCTGCCTGGCTGGGCTGGCCGGCCAGCCGACCGACGGACTGAATGATTGACTGGCTGGCTGGCTGGCTGGCTGGCTGGCTGGCTGGCTGGCTGGCTGGCTGGCTGGCTGGCTGGCTGGCTGGCTGGCTGGCTGGCTGTTAGTCGTTAGTTTGTTTATGGTTGATTGATTGATTTATTGATTGATTGATTGATTGATTGATTGATTGATTGATTGATTGATTGATTGATTGACTGATTGATTGATTGATTCATCGTCTGATCGATCTGTCGAGAATTTGATTGAATGAGCTAATGCTTTATCAATTAAGAAATACATCATTAATATAAAATATCAGCTAACTCGGTACTCTTTGTTTATCCGTACATTGCATTCCCCATAGGTGACCACCGTGTTGACCTTCACAGTCAGACAAATGTCGGATCTGGAGACCAATATCGTGTCTGTGGAGCGCATGAAAGAATACACAGAAACTCCAACTGAGGTGACTAACAGTTTCATATCACTTAATCACATAGCATAGCTAAAGTGAAGTAGACAATTGAAATGAGACTTTCAAATGTTGCAATCTGGCAAATACAACGGTTGCTTACCATTTTTCCAGATTGTTGTTTTCTTTTACACAAGTATGCAGGTTTTCTTTCTTTATCACATGGTAGCATCTGTCACTGTGTCTACTGAGAAACCCTGTTAATGCAGGTTACTTGGCTGGTAGCGGACCGATGTGACCCGGTATTGGCCTAGAACCGGCCCAGTAACCTGCAATGGCACGGAATAGTCATGGTCAGCTACACAATATTATTAGAATCCTAGATTAGTTGTGTCAGCTGTTTGTAACGCGAATGCGATATCACCAAGCGTGCCTTCCAGAAGGTTATAATCTCTGTTTGTTCCATGCTTTGCAATCGATAACATTTCGAATTAACCACGTAACATGCATGCAGTGTTTCAATTAGAACAGAAATTAACATATGAATGTGTAGTTTAATCTCTGTTATCTAGCCGGAATGGTACAATCCCGAGACGAAACCACCAGCAAACTGGCCTCAAGATGGGAATGTACAGTTCAAAGACTACATGACCCGTTACAGACCTGGTCTTGACCTTGTACTGCGAGGAATCACGTGTGAGATAAAGCCTAAAGAAAAGGTACGAAAGAATGTCTTCGCTAGTATCATTGTCAGTGCATGCACACACACACGTACACATGCACGCGCGCACTACACGGTGATGTAAATGCGCAAACAAAACATCAACATCGTTATATTACCATTCTCTCTTGCCGTTTGGCCTTCCTCAGGTTGGAATAGTGGGTAGGACTGGTGCCGGGAAATCCTCGCTCACTGTCGCTCTCTTCCGCCTAATTGAGGGTACTGGTGGTTCAATCGTCATTGATGGCGTCACGATATCAGAACTGGGCTTACACGATCTCAGAGCGAAGTTGACAATCTTACCACAGGTTTGTATTGTAGTATGCTGCATCATGTCTAGCAGAGAAAGCTGCTTGTACTGTGCTGACATGTGTTAGAACCCCAAAAGTGCCCAGTAAAACGTGGTTTTGTCATACAGGTTAATTGAAATGTATGGGTGGTGAGTGTGACGAAAATTGAGCGACGATTCATACATGATATTTTTATAAAATGAAGAAATATGACATATATAAAATCTTGAAATCTGAGAGAATTTTCACTGCTCGAAATTATGGCTGAAGGCTTCAGACCTCTTAAAACACACACACACCCCACCCCAACACCCACCCCACCCCACCCACCACCACTCCCCTCCCGACCCACACACCAAAAATCACTCTTACTCCCGCCCGCTGTTGACATCTTAAGTGACATTCGCAGAAACAAATTTAATATTAACATTTGAACCCATGAAAGGCAAGTGTCTCAAATTCAAGACAATTAGGAAAATGTAGATAGAAGAAAGCGGTTGAATGTTTTGAATCTAATTTTACAGCAACAGCTCCCAGTCAAATTAATTTCAAAATATTCAACAGAATTTTACCTAGATCATAACTATCTGCAAGGGATGTACTCTCTTCGGTATATTTTCAAATGCATAGTCATTACGTATTTTTCGCGGACAATGCGAATATGAATCTTGAATATGAATGTAAGGCTTCTGGTAGCGTCTGGAATTATCTAAAAGGTTTTTGTCCATGCCAGGACCCTGTGCTGTTCTCGGGGACATTACGTATGAATCTGGATCCGTTTGATAGTTATACAGATGAGCAGGTCTGGAGAGCACTTGAGTACGCACACTTGAAGGACTTCGTAGAAGCTCTAACGACCGGTTTATTGTACCAATGCGGAGAAGGTGGACAAAATTTGAGGTTAGTATATAGGGGCCTAACTATTCCTAACTCGAACAGGAAAATACGTAGTTAATCGCATTTGGCTATCGTATAGTGCTTAAATTATTGTAACATATATACCATTTTTGAAGAACCTAGGCTTGCGTTATTATGTGATTAAATCGAAAATCGTGTTTATTTTTTAAATCCTGAATTTATGTGATTAAAAACGAAATAATCGAATAATCGTGAATAATTCCACTGCATAAAATATTTCAAAATCTACCTTTTTATTTACATGCCCATTTGCTGGCCAGGAGAAGGCTATTTATTTTAATATATCATTGGAATGCCTGGCTCCATGTTCGAGCCAGGCATTCCAGTGATACATTTTCAAAAATAGTCTTCTCTTGGCCTGTAGATGGACATTTCTAAACACCATTGCAGCTTTCGTCATTGATATACCTTTGTTGTTATATCGGTGTAATTTGTAACCAGGCTGATTAATTGAGTAATCACGATTATTCTTAAATAATCCACCGCGATCACTCACGGTAATAATCGCGCAAGCCTAGAGGAATCTCGGGCAAACTGTGCGCGATATTCTTGAAATACTTATACACATATCTATGCTTCATTTGAATGACGTGCCCGTTTTATCCAGATCACCATCAATGTACAGAAAGCCTCTGTCACTATAAGACACATTGTTGTGTTAAAATTTGAGCCAAATCGGATAAGAAGTTTTTTGGATAAAACTTCGGACATCGCCAGCCAACAGACAGACAGGCAGGCAGGCTCTCTTCCCTCTACGGGACGAAAGTAATACAACTATTTGCTTTCACAATCAATATGTTCTCACCCACAGCGTTGGCCAACGACAGTTAGTGTGTCTGGCGAGAACCTTACTTCGCAAAACAAAGATCCTGATTTTAGATGAAGCCACTGCTGCAGTTGACATGGAGACGGATGACTTAATTCAGAACACGATAAAGACAGAGTTCAGCGAGTGCACAGTGATCAGTATTGCTCATAGGCTGAACACAATCATGGATTATGACAGGTCAGTGTGTCAATCTAACCATTTAACACGCAAACTGGACAAAATAGCTAATACACTGGTCTTAAGAAATGTCAATTTGCAGACAAAAGGAAGACTGTTTTTGAAGATGTATCACTGGAATGGCTGACTCGGATAACAGAGCCAGTCATTTCAGTGTTAATTTATCAAAAATTATCTTCTCTTGGCCTTCAGGGTGGCATTTTCTCAAAGAAAATGTAAATTTTCTTGAACGAATTTGAGGGTTAAATGGTTAAAAGAGTATGTGTATATAGGGATAGCACCTAGCCGATTGTGTGGAATGTTAAGAGGGTAGCGAAAGGGGAGTGGAATGGGAGGGGATGTTAGTGAATGTGTCAAGTCATAATCAACTATGTCACATTTAGTCTGACGTCATAATCAAATACGCCATGCATGAAGTAGCTAAGCTCATCACGGAAGCTTAATTGATGACGGACTAAGCGGTGTTTTACGAATTGTATGTCTTTACCATTTAATAAACATTCTGTTGAATATTTTAAAACTATTTTTACTTTGCGTCGTTGCTGCCAAGCAGCAACAGCGACTAGTCAAATTAGTTTCAAAATATGAAACAGCTGACGTGTATAGTTTTCTGGAAATTGAAAGTCAGAGTGTGCACGGATCGATCGATTGATCACAACACAGACAAAGCCTGGATGGAGCTTAGCTAGAGATCGGCGGGGCCTAGCTAAAACTGGATTCATCCATTGTATTCTTGGGCGAGAGAGTTGTTTCAACAACACGTGTGTTCGTTTTGGCATCGTTTGGAGTGTAGGAACGTCTGAGTAGGGTGGTGTATCCCATGTTTCTATTGCATTGAGCAGTGTTGAATTCAGTAGCAATTTAATCGAGTCATACAGTTTATATAGTGTAATAATATCAAATACTGTTATTCCTCTCTTTCGATCTGAATAATGATGTCTTTGAATTTGAGTTGATTATTTATCTGGCACAACATAAGTGGCCAACAAAATTGCCAGGGAATATCGCCTTAGAAGAGGAGATGACGCCGGAGAAACTGGCTCAGCGGCGCATTGTTGTTAAAAATGCCTAAAGAGAATATGAACGCCATTAGAACCATAATGACAAATGTGGCTGATAGTTTTGTGTGTAACATATAATTGGCTGATTTTTGTGAATATAATTCAACTGGAAGTCGTTCCATGTTGTGGCTTAAAGATGTCAGTTAATTTAAATTCAAAATATTCAACATCGTCCATGTATAGTCTGGGGATTTTTGGTCTTAGCTAAGTCTGCCCACCCCCCCCCCCCCCACCCCCCAGCACCCCACCCCCCAGCACCCCCCCCCCCCTTCATTTTAGTTTTCATTTATTTGGCTGATAGGTCAGACTGGTCCCATATGTGTTCTACAAAGAAAGTATGTTCGAAACATTAGATTCCCCACACTCACTGTTGTATTCTATATACAAGATTAACAATATCTCTACCAGCTTTTGTTGTTTTTAATTATTTCAGAATTATGGTCCTCGACAATGGATACATTACGGAATATGACTCACCGGCCGCGCTGATGAAAAACAAACACGGGGTGTTTTACGGAATGGCGAAGGACGCCGGATTGGTGTGATGAACATATACATTTTTTACTCCCTTTTGGGAAAAGCCACTTGATATTTTTACTAGGGAAACAGTGAATGCCGAGAATATATTGATGATAGTGTGTATGTTAAGATGTTACAAAAACGTTGGTCTCAATGTTTGCGTTTGAAATATCCTACTGATTCCAACTGCTCTGATAATCCAGGTTATTGGGATAGTACTGGTCGGATTCCGGCCCAGTAACCTGAGTTATCAGGGTAGTTTCATGTAGAATGGACAAGAGAGGCTTTGGATATGTACCTGAATTTCGATGAGCAAAACAAGCACTCCCGATGTATGTACAGTAAAGAACAAAATTAAAATGTTTCCAAAACACAATAAAACGTACTCACGAATAATTTGATCAGTATTGGATTGGAAGCCATTGCTTCCTAAGGCAGCAATATCTTCCAGTCCAATTCACCTTTCCAGAGTACCCACCCATCATATGACGTCATAATGAACTGCGTGATGTGTAAAATGACATCATAATGAATGACGTCATGAATGACGTCGATAAGTACGTCACGAACGCATATTTGAAGACGGTCTATGCTTTGTTGTACAAATTGTTTGCTTTTACTATTTAATAAATATTCTGTTGAATATTTTGAAACTAATTTGATTGGGCGCTGTTGCTGCCATAGGCAGCAACAGCACCCAGTCAAATTAGTTACAAAATATTCAACAGCTTCTCTGTATAGTTTTCAGGAAATTGATAGCTAGGGCATTTGGAGATCGATCAATCCAAACACGGCGAGGTGTGGGTGGAGCTTAGCTAGTGATGGGCGGGGCATAGCTAAAAATGGAAAGGTCCATTATGTTCAAAATATTTAACAGACCATTTCATACACGGGGTTTAAAATTGTCCTAGGTAATATGCTTCTGTTTTTATTAAAGGGATATTTTAACGTATTTAAGAGCCTTAATGTAGAAGACTCGTACTATGCTATGACTGCAAAGAACAGATTGTATCTCGTGGGTATGGCTGACTATACCTTTTACCATGGATCTGTTAGTTATAAACTCGTTGTAACATTTACTAAGTATGTCTATTAAACAGAGATCGAAATCACGACCACAACGAGTAATGTAATCATTCTTTGAATACTACACATGTTATGGCCAAACCTCGCTAGTGACGCAGTTACTACAGTATTGGCCAGGTTTGACCATAACCATATATAATAATATTAACCACCCTTGTGTCAACTTAACCCTTTAATGGTCAAGTTGGTAAAAATCGACCAAGTGATCTTGACAAATGTCCATTTGCATGGTAAGAAACGATGACCGAGCCAGTCATTCCAGTGGTAAATTAAAAAAACCAACTTGACCATTACACTTTTGATTAACGCCCCTTTGAAGGATAACAGAAATCAATGTTTTGTAAATTTTCTGTTATAAATGTACAAAAGTACTCTTTTGAGCTGCAAATATAAATATGTCCTTGAAAAGTATTGGCAATTAAATGGTTAATTGAAATAAATAGTGTTTTGAGGGCTTTAATTCTCTGTTGACGCAAAAGGGATTAAATAACTTCTCCCGTGCAGACAATTTATTTAATATTAGCATATATTACCGCGGTATGCTTACATTACTATTTATACAAAAATAAAACTTGTGATTGTAGGAAGCAACAACCGAAACAGAAACTGAAACGTGTAGACCCAGAAATTGCTAACATCCCCTCAAATTACTACAATTTATCTGCACAGGAATAAGACGTATTAAGAAGTCTACGCAATAGTAATAATTCAGTACTAACTACTACTACTACTGCTACTACCACTACTGCTGCTGCTGCTACTACAGTACTAACTACTACTACCACTACTACTACTACTACTACTACTACCACTACTACTACTGCTACTGCTACTACTACTACTACTACTACTACTACTACTACTACTACTACTACTACTACTACTACTACTACTACTACTACTGCTACTACTGCTGCTACTACTACTACTACTACTACTACTACTACTACTACTACTACTACTACTACTACTACTACTACTTCTGCTGCTACTACTACTACTACCACTACTACTACTACTACTTTTTTTCTTGAAAAACCGACGCTGACGCAGTCGGACAAACTTCACGGAGAAACTCCTTTAAAAAGGCTTGCAAACCCCCGGAAAAAACCTGGTGAACTAGTAAGCCTGATTAATATTACACCAAAACAAAAGATAAATAATGAGCATTAATACAATCTATAAATACATATGGGTTAAAAAGTATAGATACAAAACAAAAGGCTGATAAAGCTCTGATAGCAAAACAAAACTTAACAAAGGCATTACTATTCAACCCAGGTGTAGTAGTAGACCTGTGTGGCGAGTGCAACTATCCAACAAATGAAAAGTGCCTCGTCAATCAATGACAAATAAGTCAATCATTGACGCCAGTGGGCTGATTCTTTAAAGATCAGCGGGCGTAGTAGCATTTGGGTAGTATAATACATATAGTCGGCAGAAAAATTACAGAGAAATAGATGGCGCTCTTGTTTACATTTTCAATTTACTTTATTGCAAGGTTTTGTAAATTACCATTCAAGCCATGTGTGGTAGAGGCCCGTGTGGCGAGTGCAACTATTCAACAAATGAAAAGTGACTCGTCAATCAATGACAAATTAGTCAATCATTGACGCCAGTGGGCTGATTCTTTAAAGATCAGCGGGCGTAGTAGCATTTGGATAGCATAACATATATAGTCAATAGGAAAATTACAGAAAAATAGATGGAAATAGATGGCGCTCTTGTTTACATTTTTGATTTACTTTGTTGTAAGGTTTTGTAAATTACTCGGGAACAAATAACCCTATAAAACCCTGCGCAAGTTTCTAAAATTACCCGGGACGATTTTATAATTCAATGGTAACTTACTATATCGATTGATTATTAAATTACCCCAGTCTGTTAACATGAATTATTAAACATAGCAATATCAAAGTGCAGACTAAAATGAATTACAGGACACAGATTAATTAAAAGACACAGATAAATCAGCTGTAGTAATTAAATGATTTAAGCTAATGCAGGCTCATTTATTTTTACAGTTCCCAACTCTATTGAAACTATGTTTGTTTTGCACCATATGTCCTTGAATACTTTTTCTTTACCATGCTGCTTTAATCTAAAATATTCGCAAGGAATATGATTCAGCAGCAATGAACGAAATATTGCTTTTATTGCTCTATTGTGATTGCCCATCGATGGATTTTTCGTCTGTGCACACCGATGTTTCCAAATGGCCCAAACACCTATGGTTAGCATTGTTATTAAAATAGTCCTTTCAGACTTTATGATATTTACACCGCTTGATCCAAATTCTCTAAATAAGACTACATGCGTTTCTAGAACAATGGGCTTCGCTCCAAATTGTGCCAAGATTTGGCTGATATAGTCCCAAAATTGTGACGATATTGGACATTCCGCAAATAAATACTCGATTGTTTCCTCGTCTGTTTGACATAAGCAACACCTATCAGAAGTCATAATATTGCACTTGTATGTCAAGTGTCCCACCCATAGCCGTCGATGTAGTAATCGCCACAATAAAACACGAGCCATATTTGGTATGTATGGAGAATGTAAGATTTTCCATACATTTTTCCAACTGGATGGTTTATAGCTTGAGTCATCCCACCTCCTAATTGCTATGGGAGGTGTTACTTGTTTTCGTCTCATAATATGGTACCATTCCTTGGATCTCATCTTGTATTTTAAAGTCCCCACCCATTACTAAGTTTTCAGTGATGTTATTTAGTGCTGTTGTAGACATCTCATTAAAAAAATGGTGACGTGGTTGATGAGATGCAGGTGCATATATACACAGCAACCTGAAACGTGTTTGTTGTATATCTAGCGTGACTCTCACCCAGCGACCATTTGCACCTGATACTGAAGAGATTATATTTACATAGGCTGAACAACGAGGGAGTATAACAATTGCTACGCCTGCACTATTATCTTGAGATAACGAATAGAATATTCTGGATCCAGAAATCTTTTCTAAATTATCGTATGTTTCTGACTTCTGAATTTTTGTTTCCTGTATCAAAGCAGTGCCAATCTGCTCATTTTTCAGAGTCTCTAGTAAGTGACGTTGCTTTATGTCACTATTTAAGCCTCTACAATTGAGTGTGCAAATTAGCATAAAAAGTAATAAAATAATGTGTATAACCCCCATTATTAAGCTAACTAGATTTTGGTTTTTTCGACCCTCTCTTAGACCATTTACCTATTTTACTCGCAAACGCTGCACTACTTAGCTCAACTTTTTCCAAATGCTTATATTTTAATATATTTGAATCATGACGCAGATGCCTATATTTAACCCCTTTTGCCGTCACATATGGAACTAACACCTCTCCTGCCTCTGACCTGTACATGACCATTTCATCGGGTGATTTGGAACTCTGTGTTTGAATTGATATGTCGGATTCAGTGACTGACATATTATCGTCTTCTATATCACTTTCCTCTATTTCTGATTCAGAACTCTCTCCATCTTTCTGTCGCTTTGTTCCACTCAATCGATCCGAGACACCGATTACTTTCTCTATATTATTTAAATCGTCTAGATTGAGTGTACTCAGTGGAAAATCAAAGTTAGTTTCAGTATCTTGCGACCTGAATTTTACTTGTCCTAAATTAAAACTCTCTTCCAGAGGGTATTGATCATCATCTTCAACTTGTGTGGAATTAGCCTCTCTGACATCAGACTTAGATTGACTTGTTACTGTAGTAAGACGTAGCCCCTCATCTAGAACCTCTATTTCATCGCCTGCAACTACAGCGATTGTATTCTTAGTTTTTTCACCATGCTTCTCATTAACATGGATTTCAGCTACAATCTCAGCAGCTACCGGTTCTATGACATTCTCTTTAGAGACAACTTGCTCCGCACTTTTATCAGCACCCTTTTTGACATATTTGTTCTGCAGGCATCGCCACTTAAAATTATCAGATGATCCACAAACTAGACATTTGTATTTGTTAGGGCAATCTGTTCCAAGATGTTCTGTACTTAAGCAGATTCTACACTCTTTGATTTGCCCCCTGTACCATAATGGCAAGATAAATCGACCATCTATCGTGACCTTACTTGGGAGAGGTTGTTCTACCTTTTCGGACCAAATTCTTCTGATGCCATTTTCTAAGGTTTGATCAAATGGATAGGTCTCGTGTTCTACTTTGTCCACTTTGCCATACTTGATCAATTCGTTGATAACCCGTTCATCTGGGATCTCTAATGGAACCATCATCTTGATTAATAGACGATCAGAATCTATTTCCTCCACATTACACACCTCACCCTTCACGACAAGGACCTCGTCGAGCAACTTTTCCTTCACACTTTCATTAACTACGGTGACATTCCATACAGATTTGGAAACAATAATGAGACCTTGAAGGACCCATGGCCCTGCCCCAACTACATCCTTCAACCCATGATACACCTCAATTGCCGAAACACCCAAGCCTTTGTCGTGATTTTAAGACTCAGATTACGCTTAGAGGTGGTTGCCATGGTGTTTTAATAAAAGAGGAAACCCATACTACTACAATATAATACAAAGATATAACACCAAGAATTCGGGGAAAGAGCTAAACACTAAATAAATAGTGTCCCCTTTTGAAACCCTGACGTCTACCAACAAATATACGAATAGATAGTACAGTCGTATATTTGTTAGTTTGAACCACTTATTAAGTGGTTCACTAACACCTAACCGATTAAAGTGGTTTCCTAATGCATACTAACATATTACAGTCATATATTTGTTAGCCTGTTCGAGTTGACTGGGGACAGCCAACTGACTATAAAGATTTATATAATCAAAGTACTAGGCTTGCGCTTACAAATGACAAAGGAATAAAATCAACTCACTCAAGCAATCTTGCCAAAATATAATGCGCTAGTCGACGAACTATAGAAATAGCATACTGGAGCGGGAAGAAATGTATTGCACTGACCACAGTAAGTGGCGTCCTATTAAATGGCAGAATCTGCCAGCTAAGAGGAGTGCCTTTGGCAAATAGAGACACAAAATCCGCTCTAACAAAGACAAGAATTTACAAATTAAAGTTTGAAAGGAAATACTAATACAAAATATATATATAAAATTTATCTACAAAATCGCGCTAGAAACTCGCAAATTCGGGCAGCAATTGCAGAGCTAAATAAACGCGTGCGTTCACTTCGACTACTACTACTACTACTACTACTACTACTACTACTACTACTACTACTACTACTACTACTACTACTACTACTACTACTACTACTACTACTACTAAATACTACTACTACTACTACTACTACTACTACTACTACTACTACTACTACTACTACTACTACTACTTTTTTTCTTTTTTTTTTAAAACCGACGCTCACGCAGTCGGACAAACTTCACAGAGGAACCCCTTTAAAAAGGCTTGCAAACCCCCAGAAAAAACCCTGGTGAACTCGTAAGCCTGATTAATATTACACCAAAACAAAAGATTAATAATGAGCATTAATATGATTCAGCAGCAATAAACGAAATATTGCCTTTATTGCTCTATTGTGATTGCCCATAGATGGATTTTTCGTCTGTGCACACCGATGTTTCCAAATGGCCCAAACACCTATGGTTAGCATTGTTATTAAAATAGTCCTTTCAGACTTTATGATATTTACACCGCTTGATCCAAATTCTATAAATAAGACTACATGCGTTTCTAGAACAATGGGCTTCGCTCCAAATTGTGCCAAGAGTTGGCTGATATATTCCCAAAATTGTGACGATATTGGACATTCCGCAAATAAATACTCGATTGTTTCCTCGTCTGTTTGACATAAGTAACACCTATCAGAAGTCGTAATATTGCACTTGTATGTCAAGTGTCCCACCCATAGCCGTCGATGTAGTAATCGCCACAATAAATCACGAGCCATATTTGGTATGTATGGAGAATGTAAGATTTTCCATACATTTTTCCAACCGGATGGTTTATAGCTTGATTCATCCCATCTCCTAATTGCTATGGGAGGTGTTATTTGTTTTCGTCTCATAATGTGGTACCATTCCTTGGATCTCATCTTGTATTTTAATATCTCATATAAATAAGACTACATGTGTTTCAATCGCTATCGTTCTAAAAATGGATTAATTCAAACAGAATACTGGTACAAAGTAATTTACATCGTGTAGGAACCTGCTATACAGCAACGGCACCGAGCAACAGCTCACGATAAGCTACTTTCGATTGCTGTAATAATAACACGCCATTGACTACTCAGTTCATAAAACAGTCCTTCATAACTCATAAAACAGCAATCCATAACCCACGCATTAAACATAGCACTGCCTGCTCTTGTGCAATCGTCGATGACTAACCTAATTTCATATATAAACATATACTCAGTAACGGTCTAATGTGACCAGTTCCTTAGTGGCGCGCATTGCTAATTATACTACAAAGATGCATTATGAATATTCATGAATGAGATGACGTATTTACACAAGGTCAAATGCAATGTTAAGAACACAGGGTCAAAGGTCATAAGCAAATATTTGTGCGCGTCCTAAATGATTCTCAAGCGTCTCGGGGGTGGCTGGGGGGGATATTAAGGTAGCTACTCCTTAAATCCCATATTTACAATGTGTACAGTAACGCGTGTGTATAATAGGCCTACTAATCATTATCACACTGTATTAGTAGACAATGTGATTTTACGCATTTATGCCATATTTATACCTATAACTTTACCTAGTGCAGTCCCCTTAGTGTGCAGGTTCGTGGGCTGGGGTAAGGAGCAATGCGTGGGGCACTCATTAACACAGGCAACTGATATTTAAATGTGTCACAACTGAATGTGTGCATGGCATGACGATTCAAAGTTTCAAAAACTGAGTAACGGTAACTTTCCAAGTAAATATAATGTATTCTTCATACTTTTCTGATATTACGGGTTAAGGATAGAATAATTGCAATATAACACATAAAATACAAACACATATTTTAACTTTCAGAATAGAGTACTTGAAAATAGTTATTTTAAATTCCTGGTATGAAAAATATATCATTTGTATAGAAATCTAAACAAAAATTGACTTTTTCTAGGAAATTCTGTTTGAAACTAAAGAATTATTTACAGGTTTTTATGGAAAATGTCTTTTTTATCGAATGCATCTGAGTCTATATATCATAACTATATATGTATGTGTTTGTATCCTCATTACCTTTAGTTTGATATGCTACCTGTTTGTGTAAACATGTGTTCAATGAATGGGCGAGATGCGGCAATTAAGAAATGGATTTTCAGAATCAGCATACAATTCCGATTTAGAAAAAACCTTCAAACCTTTTGGCCTCAGATATGTCATTAAAAGTCCCGTAGCTCTTGGACTAATAGTAAACATTCCTACTGCTATTACTATGAATGTAATCATTTATAACACATACGCCTACCTTCACCTTTCCAGAGTATCCATCTATCAATCTGACGTCATAATCAGCTAAGCCACATGTAGGATGACGTCATAAACATTACGTCATAAATGATTCTATATGCCCGTCTTTAACAGCAGCAGCACAACAACGGATCCAGCCATACAGACGATAATAACGCCAGAACGTCCTTACGCCAGGAAGAAACGTATAGCTCACTCCCAAGAAATCCGCGCCATGCCAAGGACAACCGCGAGTAAACTTCTGAAGTCCACGAAAATCCGGAAGCCATCAGCCAGCACCGCATCTGCCACAGCATCAGCTGCAGCATCCATGAAGACATCACTATTCTGGCGACCTCTAATCCGACTCACAGCACTCAGCCCACCAGCAGCACGAACCACACCGACCACGTCCACAACGACAGTGATGTCAGCAGTCACCTCAACACCGCCACTTCGCACGTCACCAGTCATCATTTCCGGCACAAACAGCGCTTCTATGGACACATCAGCACCATTTCCCAGCTATAGCCTTCCAGAGCTGACCCTGCATAGTGGTGATATATTGACAGCGGAGGATCACCCGTCCAGGTGATGTGTTATGTGGTTGTGGAGCAAGGTATCCGGATTTTCATCAAATTCGGATGTGTTGCGATGTAACATGTATGCATACTGTCCATGGAGGTAGATGCTCTTTCAAAAGGACCTACGGGAAGCTAAGCGTCTGCGCCCATTGGACAGCTGTATCTAATGATAGGTAGGAATCCCTGCCACTTGCGGCCAAAGCTAGTTTTCATTTCTAATAACTAATTGGTAGGTTAGACTGTAGCAGAAGGCCCGCATAAATAAAGCGGCATCTACCAATATAGAATCTTGGAACTACATAAGACGGTGACGTGGGAATTCTTCAGAAATCACTCGTTCTGCCTTCATGTAAACCAGTATGCATCACGTTAATTATGGCGTCTCTAGGATCTTTCAGCACTTAGCATTTTCTGTCGAACAAAAGAGTGGCCATTTTTACCAACTCTTTTCCTCCGCTTTCGCGTCGAAGGCATTTTCCTGTGACAGAGGCCCGCGCGAGGCACTTTCCTCTCACACCATCATGAAACATTCAGTGACGGAGGCCCACGTGAGGCACCTTCCTCTCGTATCAACATCGTTCTCTCTGTGTGTGTTAGGGGAATATTAACTTATATTAAGTTACTCAGTGATCTCGCGTTATGGATGCTTCTCTTGCGGGGATACCTCTGTGGATTCAAGGATCTGTGTGGTACCTCCGGTGACACCACGCAGAAAGGACACCAGCTAGCTCTATATTGTGTATTATTGTGCTCATTCTACTGTCAAACGATTCACCTTGTTTGTATAGTACTTATTTATATTTCTCGTATATTATTCTAATTGTTCCATTCTCTAAATTAGTATGGATAGACACAAATAGTTGGGACGACACTGCATGGTTCAATCTCGGCGGCAATGGTCGCACGGCCCCACTGAAACATCAATGTTCCACCGCCACTAGAAGTCGGTATTTGTACACCGCTGAGAGACGTCATATGGGATCTGCAACCCCGAGATCCGCCGCTAACCAGCCATCCCAGTCATCGTGCACTTGCGGTGCGATGGGCGGATATCTATCTGCGGACCAGCATGCACCTCCGGGAGCTACAGCTGTTGGTTGAGAGCACCCACAGAAAACAAGGATAATATGTACAGTATGAAACAGAAAGTATAAAAATGCGGTCTTAGGACCAGTGCGCCACCTATTAGTCATCAGTCCCTAATTACGGACATAATTAAATACACAATAGTATAGTTACTTGAGTACCTACTGGTCATTGGTACAGTAAAAGTTCATAAGTCACTGAAATTGATACGCTAACATGAAATAGCACGAGATGGCACGATCTTTGACTGCGGGGAAGATTTCCACAAGCAGGCTTCCACAGGCAGGTTTCAGCAGACCGACTGTTGATGCAGCTCACTCTCAAGACGGTGAAGAAGAACAGGTAACAAGAGACCCACTGGATAGTCAAGGTAACTGGTACATAATATAAACAGTTTGTTGTAAAGTTTCCGTCCGGCGACGATAGTTTGAAAGTTGAGAGTAGTCCATTAACAGAGAGGGTTACTATTATGAATAATTATCATGCACGTACAATAACTGGGTACACGGTGCAGGATACGTCGCATAGCTCTTGCGGTGCATCGAGCAAAGTCCCACCAGACTGTGGTCTAAAAGTTAATCATCACACACGACGTGCAGCGCGACAGTTTGTATCCACTTTTCGGCGTGGTCAGAAGATTCGGCGAGTCATCCACCAAGAATAACCATCAGCTCTACATCTCGTAGAATTACATCGAGCCGCAAGGCCCTTTCCACAGAGAAACTCCCCTAGGAAAGTCCAGATGCGGGAGTTACAACTGTGGAGTTATTTTTGCCTCCAGATGGCCGTCCGGGACATCCAAAATTCTGTAATGCAGAAAGTCACTTCCAAGACTGCTCACCGACGCATGAGAACTGAATTCCGAATGGCGCCGCGATGATGATCGATGAAATCACCGCCAGCCTGCAGTTGTCCCATGTCTTGCCCACGCTAGTGCAGCAGTCTTGTTGTTGACGGGTCCGCTTCCACGCCGATGATGCTCTCGATCTTCGGTTTTTCATCCCTTTTATACTGCTCGTGACGTCAAAGCCAGGCGCTCCAGCCAATCAGCGGCTGATCAGTAGCCAATCAGCGTGCTGCCAGTAGTGGTGACGTGGCTATCACACGGACAGCACATTCCCCATTCAGTTAATGCATACACGTGATTATGACGTCAAGAGCAATATTTTGAAAATAATTTAACGTGAGTTTTAACGATAACGCGGCCATTTCTGGTCCGATTTTAAAATGGTAAAAAGTACTGTAAGAACGAGGAGATCGGTGCGATTTGAATAAATCACGAGTACCAACTCGGTACACTATGAGCACACACTCTCTCCCAATCTTGACACGTTTTGCCAGGAAATCTCTGACGCGCGCGCATGCGTGCTACGCGTTCTTACAGACTTTTTTTTAATGAAAACCTCTCTCACAGGGCTTATACACGCGTACTATCCTACCCAGGGGCGTGCTTTGAGCGCATCCGGCACGGCCGTCCCGTACTCAGCTTAGCTGGGACGGTCCGTATCCGTCTGGTCGATCCGTGCTACACTACTCATATCAATTAACACTTTAATGGCCAAGCTTCTTCAAGAAAATTAAAGTATTATTGTAACTCTACCACTGCCATTTACAAATTAACACTCTTCAAGCCCACAGCAGAAGCGGTTTTTGGCTGACTTTAACATTCTTGGACTAATGGTCAAGGAAATTCACATTTTTGCTTTGTTTCACCAGAGCCCATTTGCAGGCTAAGACACGGCGTTGAACGACCCAGTCATTTCAGTGGGATATTTTCAAAAAATTGTCGTGTCTTAAAAAAATTAAAAATAGCCTACTCTTAGCATGCAAATAGGCATTCCTCAATACCACTGCAGACGTCGTTTTGGCCAATTGGACAACAGGGTGGGTTAAATTGAAAATTCACAAAAGACCTGAAATGGAGGCTTCCAGTTTCTCAGTAATTCTTATGACCTCACAATCTACTATGTGATATGTAAGATGACGTCACCATCATGTACGGCATGAATGCTGCAGCTAAGTTAGTCACGAACGTTTAATTGATAAAGGACTAAGCGCTGCTGTCCGACTCTTATGTCAACGCGTAGTCAGAACCGCAACCCTCCAGTCAGACACTTATATCTGACTTTCCAGGTTTATGGCAGGCCTTAGACATCACATTAAAGGGTAACTAACCTCATCTCATGATATCTATACAGATGATCTAATAGACCACTCATAAACTATGCATAGAATTTTCGCTTTTTATCATAGCGGCAAAAAAAGATATTCAGGATTTAGTAGCTAAATGTTGGGACATTTCTACAACTTATTATGGCCGTCGTGGTCTACTTTTCAACCAATCAGACAAAGAAACATATTGCGTGTCTGCCTCTGTATATGCGCTCGGGCATAGAGGTGCCATCTATACCTTGCCAATGTCGTATAAAAGCAACCGTATAGGTAACCTGTTGAATATTTTGAAACTAATTTTACTGGAAGTCGTTGCTCAACAAGACGGTTACTACATAAAAAAGAATGTAATGTATTGGCACTTACATGTGCAAATGCAAATGCATTTGCAAATACATTTTAATATGTGAACACACGCCTGGTACTGGAATTCTGAGTATACGTCTGCCATCTATGTATCTACTGGTAGTTACTATTTTCGTAAAACTTTTTGCAGACCAAGAGAAGACTATTTTTTAAATATTACCACTGGAATGACTGCCTCGCTTATTGAACCAATCTTTCCAGTGTAACATTTTCAAAAATAGTCTTCTCCTTATCTGCACACTATGAAAATATTATACGTATTTCACCATTAACACTTTAACGCTCAAATTTGTTTAAAAAATTCAATTTTCTCAAAGAAAATGTCTATTTGCAGACCAAGAGAAGACCATTTTGGAAAATTTACCACTGGAATGACTGGCTCTGTTATCGAGCCAGTCATCTCAGTGGTAAATTTTCCAAAATATTCTTCCGTTGATGGACATTTCTTGAGACTGCTGTAGAAGCCGTTTTTGGCTGATATGAGGCTTAAAGGGTTAGCGAACGCATTGAATTTTTAGATTCCTAAATATTATGTTGACCATTTTGAAGGGTAATTTCATTGATGTTAAATTACTTTTAAAATCACATACTATGTTCAATATTTTGAAAGGGATTTTATTGATAGAAGCTACTGCGCCTATGGCAGCCACAGGTTCCAGTCAAAATACATTCAAAATGGTTATCAGCGTATGCAATATCTGTATGAATTTAACAAATATTCTGTTGAATATTTTGAAGATAATTTGATTGGCAGCTGTTGGTCAAAGTTTCCGGTCAAATTTGTTTCAAAATGTTCCTCAGCTTATTCAAGACCTGAACTAAGACTCTAGCACTTCTGGATTAAAATGTGTCAACATTAACTTTGTCTGAGATCATCTTTGTCACACATGGCTGAGTATGTGCTTATAGTCAGACTGAATGACAGGCGCTTCTAATCACAATGGGCGAACAGTAAATTAACCCATGTCAACAGAATTATCAGCATCTATTATTTATTTATCTTGGTAAATGTCTATTTGCATTCCAAGAAGATAATCTTTGAAATTTTGCCACTGGAATGACTGACTCGATTACCAAGCCAGTCATTTCAGTCATACATTTTCAAAAATTGTATTCTCTTATAATGCAAATGGACATTCAAAAAGCCAATCCTGACAACTAATGGATTAAGAGATTTCTGAATGAATGGAGTTAACAACACGCTATCCTATTCATAGATTGGGCAACAAGAGATATATGAAATGTGAAATGAAATGAAATGAAATGAAATGTATTGGTACTGAACGAAATTACACGTTTTGACCATATAGAGATCTACAATGTAACATATAACGTTGGCATAATATAACAGTTTAACTAGAATTTACAGAAACAAAAACATAATTCGAACGAACATGAAATTACATAATATATACAGTCAGCCTTCTGCGACTAGCCACATTGTTCTGGAAGCAAGAGGATGGCGCTTCTCCAAGACAGGTGGTCCGAATACCACCTGTCTAACATACGCACAGTTGCTAATGGAGGGATCCAATCTGTCACCCAAGTAATTGACGTCATATTAAATTACTTTATTAGAGGGCTAATGTCATAATCATTAGTAGGTTTAACACAGTCGGGAAAAATTGAATAGTCCGCAATGAAGAGTGCCAATTGTATGTGTTTGATTGATTTATAGTTTAATAACTGTTCTGTTGAAAGGTTTGAATCTAACCTGACCTGGAGCCGTTGCTGCCATAGGCAGCCACTGTTCACAGGCAAATTAGCTTCAAGATATACAACATTTTAACTGTACAGTTACTCTGAAATTGAAGTTCTGGGTGTCGGGGTTCAAGTTATATAAATTCATCCCAACTTGCGCAGAACTTATGTGGAGCTTAGTTAGAAAACGGCATAGACAATTAGGTCATCAGGGAGCTGACGTCACGGTCATTACAAGGTTTAACGTAGCAATTCCGTTATGAAGTGTACGAATTGTATGTCTTTGATCGATCTACACGTTAATAAACGTTATGTTCAGTAGTTTGAAACTAACCTGGCCGAGGGCCGTTGCTGCCGTAGACAGTCACTGCCCGGAGGCAAATTAGCCTCAATATATCCAACAGTTTAGCTGCCTGTATAGTTACTCTGAGACTGAGATTCTGGGAATTCCAGGTTCAAAGTATATAAATTGGTCCCAACCCACACATAACTTGGACGGCGATAATCTAGAAATGGGCGGTGCATAAGTATAAATGGATCCCTATATTCTTGTGGTCCATAATGTGGTGGTCGCTTCAGACAATTAGCAGCCTTAGATTTGTACAGCTGCGTTCTTGAATTCAAACGCCCATGGGCCCCTCTATTCCTGTGGCCCGTAAGGTTGTTGCTTACGATAATTATCAGCATCAGACATGTACAGTTGTGTTTCTGCGTTCAAACGCGTAGTATATATATTTAGCAAAATTCTGCAGTACATTTCTCTTTAATAACTCCCAATTTTTTAACGCGAGGCGTGTAATTAAGTACTTTACTCTGAGGTCTTGGTATTTAGGACATGTAAAAAGGAAATGGTGCTCATCTTCAACGCAGCCTAGATCGCAATAATAACATATTCTATCTTGCCTCTCTAATTTGAAGTGTCTACCCTTTTCGATCTGCAGTACATGTGCACTCATTCGGAACTTTGTGAGTGCTACTCTGTATTTTCGGTTATACCTATCATCTAGTAAATAGTTTTCCATAGCAAACGCACATTTAGCGGTTTTATAAAAGTCATATCTGCTATGGCTGGTGTCGTTTAATGACGCCGACCAGTAAGAAATAAACCTGTTTTGCAAATATTGTTTGATATTTTTTAAAGTGTCATTAATATTCTTCGATCCATGATTATTCCAAAGCTCTGTGAAACCGAAGTTTTCCAACATTTTTCTAATGCTTGTGACCCAGTTAGTGCATATTGCTGAATTGTCGTTCTTATACATTTCTAGATATGCTTTGTAAATAATCGATGTTTTCGGGATTTCGGAAACGATGTGTATCCAATATTTTATAGCGTGTACTATAGATTGGATATAGATTGGATAGTGGCCTACATCACCAAGGACACATAAGTTTGGTGTTTTAGAATGAACGCCTAGTATGTTTTTGCAAAATTTTAAATGAAGATGTTCACCTTCGAAGCTAGTTACAAATTTGTCTTCTATCACTTCGTTTCTCTCAAGGGACGGTAGTAGATTTAGCGGGCCCCATACTTCTACATTATAGGTAAGAATGGGTCGTATTAATGTATCAAACAATTTAAGTTGATTATCGACAGATAGATGATGGAATTGGTTTAAGCTTTTCAGGCTAAAGATGGCCCTCATTGACTTTTGTTTTAGATCATCTTGAGCGGATTTTAATTTCCCGTTACAATGTAGCTTTATGCCGAGATATTTACACGACCTCACAATCGATAAGCATTGCTTATTGTATAGGAATCTGTGTTTGGTTATTAATTTGCCACCTTTATTAAATACCATTACTGAAGTCTTGACTAGATTTACCGTAAGACCCCAATCATTACAATATTTGCTTAACTGATCGAGTGCATTTTGTAGACCCTGAGCTGAAGTTGATAAAATAGTAATGTCATCTGCGTAATTTAGGCATGGGACAATTTGATCATATAATTTAGGCGGATCGCAGCTAGAATTAAATATTTGTACAATATCATTGATAAAAATGTTAAATAAAACAGGACTGAGAACATTACCTTGATGGATACCAACATGCACTGGGAGTGTAGGAGTAAGGCCCGTGTCTGTCTTCACACACGATTCTGCGCATGCATACATATTTCTGATGGTTTTATACATATAGCCACTAATTCCATGACTCAGTAATTTACAAAACAGGGCTTCATGCAGGACAGAATCGAATGCTTGTTTAAAGTCAACAAAACAGGCGTATAAATAATTCCCTGTCTTACGCTTATGTTTACTAGACGTCTTTGTATAAGTTTCGATAAGCGCTTTTACAGTTAATACGTGATCAGCAGTTCTTGAGCCTGCTTTAAAGCCAATCTGGTTATTAGCAAGAATATCGTGATCGGCTAGAAATTTCACAATTCTGGCTTGCAGGACCAGACAAAATAACTTTCCAAGACAGCTTGTTATTGTGATGCCACGGTAGCAACTTGGGTCATCTTTTCTACCTTTTTTATGAATTGGTGTTATAATACCAGATGACCACGATTTCGGAAAATTTCCGGACGTAAATATTCGATTAAACAGTTTACACAAAGCCATAGATGTAACCGGTAGGCTATGGATTATCATCTCATTGCTGATCCTATCACCGCCCGCCGATTTGTTATTTTTCAAGCATTTTGCTGCATTATTTATTTCGAGCTCGGTGATTTTAAAGTCCATTTCACAGAAAGATGGTACATTCTCCAACTTGCTTAATTTATCTTGCAATCTATCAATTAATGTCTTCCAGGACTTACATGGCTTGCTTCCATGGCGAAAATGATCGAACCATCTGTCTGCGGTAATGAAGCTTTCATCAGGTGGGCTGTTGGTGTTTCTAAATTCCTTTAGTAATTTCCAGTATGAAGAGCTATTGTTTTGGCTAGTGTTCATTTGGCTTATTATATTTTTAATATAAATATTCTTTTTATACTTTATGAGTTTTTTACAACACTTTAGCTTTAAGAAATACTGGGAGCGGTTCTGATTATTCGGATTTTTAGACAATACCTTTGCCAAATTTCGAATAGTTCGTTTCAGGTCAAGGCATGATTGGTCGAACCATTTCCTTTTACATGTTCTCTTCCGCCGCTTGGCGTTGGGTAAGATTTTACGAAGGGATCTATCAGCAATTGAGCAATATAGGTGATTTATGCTAGATAGCGCCACCCCCAGATCTGTACTGCTATTATCATCTATGAAGTTCATTGATTTAATTATGCTATCAACTTCTCTCTTTGTATCAATATTGTTGCATACATCGATGAATTTCTGTTTTGATACGCCTGACCAGATATATTTAGCAGGGAGGGGTCTGGGTGCGGTTACGTCTCTATTATGTGAGCTGCTACTTGGCAGTCCACTTGGCATGTCATTCACTGATAGCTGAAGAGATAATTTACAATGATCTGAAGCTAGTTCTAGAGACTCCACTTTAAAATAGACAATTGAAGATAGCATATCGACATCCATCAGAAAGTAATCGATTACGCTGCTACCATTATATTTGTGACATGTAAATTTTCCAAACAAATCACCAAGTGTCCTGCCATTAACAATTCGTAGTCCGGTCCCGATACATAGGTCTAATAGCATTTTCCCGTAATTATTCGGGGATTTAGTATCTTGTGTATTTCTATTTCTGACATGGGTTGATGGCGGGCCTACAATTTCACAGTCGGGTAGGTAAACCGATAAATCACACTCATCAGGGACAAAATCTGGAGATTTCCCACATCTAGCATTAAAGTCGGCGCAGATTAATACAGAACCCTCTTGAGAAAATGATGCTATGTCATGCTCGAGTGTCGGGAACAGATCGAGATTGTTTCTCATTGAATAGGTTGTGTTTTCAGGAGGTAGGTAAACAACAGCAATATATATATATCTTTAGCCAGTCCAAATGTAAATCTGTCCATTTTAGGCCAAACAATTTCATTAGATGATTTAATCTCTTTAATACCATGCTTGAGGGATTCCTTTGCTAAAATACAAATGCCGCCACTGGCATGTCGCGCTTTGCTATGCTTTGGTCGGTCAATTTGCGAGATTAGTTCAAATCCATTCAAAGAAATATCACTTTTAGTATCAGTATGTGTTTCAGTTAGGCATATTAAATCGTATTTACATAGATCCTCTTTTACAGACCGCATATGAAGTTTGTTTACTGGGTAGCCAGCAAGAGTGTTCTGTATTAACCCCTGTACGTTCCACGAACATATGGACAACGTTGACTTTGGCGAGTGCATGATAGCGATAGTATTCAGGCGGCGCTATTAGTGATTAAAGGCGTACAGTTAAATCTGTCTATAGTGACCATCTGTTGTTGGGACCAGACGATGATAGTTTTTCAAGACGGGGAATTGCAAAATCACACGTCTTGAAAAAACACTCACCTTATATTTTGAATAGCCACTAATGGTGCGTGTAGTGGTCGCTTTAGTCAAGTTTACTGCATACGCATACTATAATGGGCGTATACATTCAGGATCCGAATGTATTGTGATAGTAATAATTATACTTGGCATGATATAACTAGTAAAACTGTACAATTATGTGCATGCCTATATACCAGTGCATAATTATGGTATTAGGCCTTTCTCTTTTATAATAATTTATAATAAAAACATCAGCAGCAAATAGACTACTAAAAGTCCTCGTATCTCAGCTTTTCAACGGACTTAATTTCGTCACTAACTGCTCTTATAATATTAGACGCGAATACTGCGGTGCCCTCTCTACCATTCAAGTGGATGTCATCTGAGAAGAACCGCCTACCAGGTTTACCGTTCCGTAACAGATTGCTGTGGTCTATAAAGATTAGATCACACTTATGCCCTATTTCACGTTCCAGTAGAGCGTTAAACAGATTTCTTTTACGGTCAAGTACTGGATCAGCGCATGGGATAAGTTTAGAGACAAACAATTTGCAGTCAGGCGCGTTTTTCTTAATGGTATGTAAACAGTCTACGTATTCGCTGACGACATCCTCGATACAGGCGTTAGGGGCTCTTAGATTGTTGATACCCACTTGGAGGATGACAGCTTTAGTGCGTAGTGTAACCTTGTCTGTTTGAATGGCCTGGACTGTTGCCGCGTTCACCTTTTCTGTTTTCGCGCCGATTTTGGTAAACATCCTAGCGGGGTCAATATATTTGGTTATCGAATCGCCAAACAGCGCAATGTCGCACTCACGGTGTTGGTCTACAGATGTGGAATGGCGGCGATTCCCGCGCCGAGTTTCGCCTTGAGATGTATGGTGTCTACTGGTAGATGCATCACTATGATCGACCTCAATACACTGCTTAGTATTTCCATTATTTAGATCCTCATATGTATCACAACGTGAGTTATATGTATGGTATCTGTAAGCGTGATTCACTTTGGCAAATGCATTTTGATTTCTACTAATATACGGGCCTTTAACACTTTCACTCCTACTACCTTTAACACTTTCCCTAGCTACACCATACTTATGATGTCGCTTACTGTTAGGACTTCTTGTAATAGCTGGCTTTACACGCTGCATATCATTTTTAGCTCCGTTGGTTTTATCGTTGGGGATCGAATAATTTACACTATTGCTTATTCTATTATCACTGACGATAGAACACCCCGTAATTGCATCACTTTCAGAGTCTGAAATGTCCTCCAGCTTGAGTCCAGCATATCGGTTTTGCGTTAGAATTTCAGGTTGTTGCTGCGGAAATGTATGGTGTAATGGTGGGACTGCGTGGTCACCACGCTTTGCTAGGCATGTTAGTCGTGTCGAGAGGCGCTAAATCACCATAATTGCTTACTGGCTTGCTATTCGCATTTGCTAATTCTAATATTTGGAGACGCAATGCAGTGACGTCACTGCTAAGGTTAACATACATTTGTTGGGCGTTATTGGTTGATACCGCCCTATCTGCTTTGAACTTCGCCATCTCATCTCTAAGACAATGATTTTCCTGTTGAAAATTGCGAATACAAGCGCGAAAAGAAGCGTCCATTTGCTCGTAGAGTTTAGTTGCATTCGCGTTGTCACACATACGCGTATTAAACTGAGCTAATTTGTCGGCTAAATCAGCGCGTACAGATTGGACAGCTGACACTAACGGGGCTGTAACCTTAGATACCGCTTTCTCTATATCGTGGTAAGGAACCGAAGATTTGTTGTTCATGTCAGATACGCGACTATTCAAGAGTTTTAGCTCCTCTGATATTGCAATGCACGCACGTGATGTCGTGGTGATTGGTGTTGCAAGTTCTGCCACCGCTTCTTCAACTCCGGACGTTACTATTGATAACGTTTCTAGATCGGTCGACACTGCCTCGGTCTGGGTACATCTGTTTATAGACTGTTTCCTACCGTTACCCTCAGTGACAAGGTGAGTCATTGTCGCCTTGTTGTTAATAGTATCGTTTATCGATGCACTACTCTCGGTTACGTCGGGATTATATGATTGTATCGCTGGGCTCGTGTTGGATATACTGCTAGCCGTTGGTACGTTAGATGCCGAGTTGGTAGTACTATGTGGTATCTCTGGTGTGCTGACAGTTGTGTCACCACATACGTACTTTAAAGCTCCTTCATTCGCTAGTTTGTCTGCTGCGGAGTTTCCTGGGTCTCCCTTGTGACCACTGACATGCCTCCATTCTAGGGTGATACTGGGCGATATATTGTCTAGTATGCGCCATAAGTCAGAGTTTTTTCTCGTATTAAGTTCCCCTGATTTTGTCCATTCGTGATATAAACTGGTAGCACCTTGGATAACGTACTCACTGTCTGTTCTAATAATGAGATTGGATAATCCGTTTGCAGTAGCTCGTTTTATCGCAAAAATGGCTGCATATAGTTCTGCCCTATTGTTGGTGGGAACGTTCCCATCGTTCGGTATTGGATGTCCAGCGTTCCACTGGTGCTCCATTCCCCAGTAATTACCATATCCTGCCTGGGCCTCAGATCCACCGTTATTTATGCAAGCACCGTCGACATTAACAACTAGTACATCCATTGAGGTTAAACAAGGGTTATTTGATTGCGCCACTGGGGGAACTACTGCGCTAATGTCATCACAATAGTCATTAAGTGTTTTGCCAGAGTCAATCTCCTTTGTATAAATCCGTATTTCGTCGTGAACGAAATTGTTTGTGTTCATGTATTCGACAGCCTCGTCTAGTGATGAGTAAGATTTATGTTTGGCACAGGGAAATTTATTTACAGAATCTTTGCACATGTTCCAGTCCAGAAATATGCCACATTTTTGGCCACAAGATACAGCATAAAAGTTCCCTTTATAAGGCTTAGTTCTGGTTTTTGATTGGTCTGACATTGTGAGGATATTTTCATTAAATTTTTTAATGTCAGGGAGGCACCAAAAGTATTCAACACGACATCAACTACCGACAACAACTACCGTAGATTAAGATTAACATCTGTCACTTTGAGCAATACAGTTAATCTTTAAACCGTTTGAATTAAGGATCACGTTTAAACTTTAGCACATGTTAAAACCCTAACAACTTTAGAAACTTTAAAAACCTTAACAACTTTAACCACTTCACAAACTTTAAAGATATTGATAATATTAATAACTTTAACGACATCGCGATTTTCAAAGTTTTAATACTGATAAATCCAATTTAGTAACGTAAGTTAAGGCTGAGTGGAAAGCGTAGCGCGTAGAGCGGAGACAAAACACGTCCGCAGACTCCGACGTTCTCCGACGAGAACATGTAATTAATATCAACATATCAGTATATTTGGATATATTACTAAGCTCACGCTAATTAATTTGAAAGGATCTTGACAAAATGTATAGAGAGTACTGGTTGAGCAGATTGTACTGTAGTCAAAACTGCTCGAGTGACCACCTGTGTGTTTGGACCTAAAAAGATTGCGGTTCTTTAACACAGATGATCATATGAATATTATTAATTTTGCTGAAAATCAGCGTATTGAGTAAAGCAGCAACAACATTTAGTCCAGTTGTTTCATTGAGCTTTTGGTGACATAACCGGCCAAAACCGGCCTTTGTCGTGGTCTTTACAAATGCCCATTTACATGCCAAGAGAAGACAATCACTGATCCAATTATTTCAGTGGTCTTTATTATTTGATAACGATTAATAAGGTGATCATATTTTTTCTGCACGAAAGATACGTTGCTGTAGTAATCTCAACAAATTAGCTAAAATGTGTTGGCTTGCTAAGATCTCAACTGACTAAGTCAAACTAATTGCAAAATATACATGATTTTGCATATTTAGGTATATTGATAGCTGAGAACTGCATGCTAAGAAATTCATAGTGAAATGGTTAATAAATCAAAGAGAATTACATTTCTAATTTCTAGCAACAGAAATGCCATTTTTATGATTTAACACATAATTTGGTAGACTTTTTGAAATTAATTTGACTCGGTGCTGTGGCTGCTATTTACAACAGCACGTTTCAATCAATTTTGAAAGAAATGCAAAATGAGAAAAGTAGTGCTTTTAAAAAATCAAATGCATTTGAAAACTCAAATGCAAATGCAACCCTTTTCATACAAATGCAAATGCAAAATGCAAATACATGAGATTCAAATGCAAGTACAAATGCAAATGCGTCAGAAATTTCATAATTGCATTTAAATTCAAATGCAAGTGCAAATGCATTCAAATGCAAATTGCAAAGGCATTTGCACTTGTACCCATGCCTGGTATATGCCAACATAGAAGCCTCGACAAAGACGATTGAAGGCCCAACTTGAGACTTTCATGCCAATGTTATTCAGATTCGGGAAACAACACTACAATCGTGCAGCATCATGAAAGCTGTGGGATGTCTTACATCGCGATGCACTGCGCACGCATCAGAGACCTCACTGCGCTATATCGAGGAGCAGATGCAGCTGAGCACTGGATTGAATTCCTCACACAGGTCAACGGAAAATATAAAGGCAGCACTTGCACATTCTAAGCTGTTGGTAAAGCCTATGCCCTAGCTCCCCTATAGGACCGATATAGTACGAGGAATTACTACCATATCAATGTCTTGTACCATGACATATCGCAGAATGCACGCAATATCAAACTGCGCATCAAGCCAATGGTGACTAGAGAAGGTGATTCTGCCTTACAAGAGTGCGACGGTCAGCTTATGCAGATATGTGTGACAAAAGCCTAGAATCTCCTTCAAGGAGTGAGTGCTGGTCTGCGGGAATCACAATCACATCATTGATTCTTGTGCACAGCACATGCATCCAAAAGTTAGGCGTCAAAGTCACACCGATGGAATTGGCTAGAGGGCATAGGTGTGGCGATAAAACTGCAACCGTGTGTCACGCATGAGACAAAACACATATACCGTCCTTAGGGGCGTATGGCCGTTCTCATCATCGGTCTCTACCACGGAGCTGCCCAGAGTCTCTGCAACCATATGCCCAGTCTCATTCATAACACTACTGCCATGACATACCATAGTAGGTATGACTTCCACCTCACTATGCAAGCTATATTCATAATATGAATTGTGTCCCTAGCAGCATGGAGAAATACATCTGATTCATTGACGCGTGCTAGTTCCTCCTTGCTCCACTCGACAAGCTGATGACAGCACTAGGATACATTTTCCCCGCTGACAGACGCATTTTAGCCTGGTCGTGGGTAGTATGAGTCCATGCTCTATAAGGGTGTTTACCAATATGACCAGATAGATACCTGGGAGAAGACTGAGAAATACTAGCTGGCAGTATTCTACAGCAAGACCTCTATAGAGCAACGCTGTGACGACAAAGATAAACACATAAACAGTCGCTGCGGCTCTGATCCTGGGGCAGTTCAGCTGGCAGGCCCTAAAGATTATCATAACCACTACATGCCATGTGATACCCTTCTCGCAGATGGCTGTGAATATTTTTGATCAGCGTGATTCCAGGAATACTGTCTGGAACCAGTCTACTCACTATTGCATAAGCAGCGGACTGGACTGCGCTGCGACGCCCAAGAAGACAAGCATGGAATTGGATCCACTAATCAATTCATGAATCCATTTCCTCACTCAATCATATGACGTCCTAATCACCTACGCGACGTGTATGCTGACATCATAAGCATGACGTATATGAATGATTCGATATATTCCGTCCTTAGCACTTAATAGTCCAACACGGTGTACAAATTCTATGTCGCTACGATTTAATAAACATTCTTTTGAATATTTTGAAACTAATTTGACTGGCCGCTGTTTCCCTGTATTGTTTTATGGAAATTGATAATCAAGACGTTAATAGATTGATCGATCCAAACACGATCGAGGCGTGGGCGGAGCTTAACTAGGGATGGGCGGGGCATAGGTAAAACTGGAAAGGTCCATTATCATGTGTATCTCCTCATGTAGAGCTAAGACACATCGAGAACAACTCATACATAACTGTCCAACAGCAGCGGGAGCAGCTGCAATAGCATGACCCACAGTTACCAAACAACCACATGTGTGTGCCAACAACATATATGACAGGACAATGAACCAACACCTACAGATTGGTGATTTCGCTGGGTGGGTGATGTGCCTGCTGCATAGATTACAATGCATGTAAATACTCTTTAGAGAGGATATAGCCTATAGATGGGCCTCGAGTACCGGCAAGAGTCACACGACGTGCGTATATACTAGCTAGCCACTGTCACCCGAATGGATAAAGGCGAACAGAATGTTACTTGCTCCGCTATTGCAACCGCAAACGCGACCTTAGTAGTATGCTAAGGCTAATAAGTTGCACAGAGGTCTGCATAGGTTTGCCTAATCACCGTAGCCCACTTATTTCTAGCTACGCTCCATAAGTATGAATCGATTTGAAACTTTGAAACATAAATTCTCAGAATCTATTTTTCAAGGTAATTATACGGGTAAGCTGGTGAAGTTTTGAAACTAATACGAGTAATGACTGTTGTTGTCAATGGTAGCTGTTGCCGCATATGGCAGCGACAGCTACCAGTTAAATTAGTTTCAAAATAGTCAGCTGACTGAACTCATCAAAGAATACATTTCGTTTACTTTCATGGCTGATTTTTCCATTTTCGTGATTGGAGATACCTCATTTTGATCGCGAGGTCAATTAACATGTGGCGTATTTGACGTCAAATACTGAAAGATCCGATCCATTCGTTGTTCTTGGCGCAGATAATATTCTCCGCCATAAGCTACCACGCATAAATATTTTGTTCCCAAAAGAATGTCAGCGTACTCTTCCACCGTATAACTAACGCTGTGTACTCACTCAGTAAAGAGTTAATCGGGAATAACGTCATAATTCAGTTTGGTGTTATTTACGTCTCTAGTGAGAACACGGTCTAAGAGATAGTGCCAATGTATTCATAATGTTGTCATAATTTCCCTTTCCAGAGTATCCATCCATGACCTCGTATGATATCATAATCAGCTCAACGCGTGAATGATGACGTCACAATCATTACGTCACAAAGGGTTCGCATATGGACCGTCATCAAATCTGAAAAAGTCGGACACGTTGTGTAAAGTGTATATCTTTGTAATTCTGTGCTATTTAATAAACATGCTGTTGAATATTTTGAAACTAAGTTGACTGGGCGCTGTTGCCGCCTTAGGCAGCAACAACACCCAGTCAAATTAGTTTCAAGATATTTAACAGCTTACATGTGTGGGGTTTTTTAAATTGAGAGTCACGGTGTTCAGAGATCGATCGATCCCAACACGAGCGAGGTGTGGGTGGAACCTTGTTACGGATGGGTGGGGTATAGCTAAAACCGGATAGTTCCATTGGTGGTCATGAATACGTATTGCAAATTTCTAGTGATGAAGGTAAAACGTTCCAAACCATTCTTGAAATGTAATAACATTCGCTGGTAAAATCGTAATAATGCACAACCTGAATATTGTCAATAAACATCGCCAACATATACAGTACAGCCGCGAAATAAATTAACCTGTTTCCAAAACAAAGTCAACCATACTGTTGAATATTTTAGAAATAATCGTATTGGTAAGAAATTGCCTTATGCAGCTGTCTTATGGCAGCAATGTCCTCCAACCCAAATATGTTCAAAGTATTCAACAGAACATTTCTTACATCGTGATTAAAATTGTACTAACTAAATCCCGGTTTTCACGATCAGAGTAATCTGATCAGATGTGTAGAATTCCATAAAATCTTACCGTGTAAGCACAAAATCTGAAGCCTGATGTCTGAAGTCTGATGTCTGACGGCGAATCTGTTGGTTCTTCAGGCTTTTCGATTTCAATCAAATCTGAGAGTGTAAACCAAAAATCTGATGTCTGATGTCTGAAGTCTGAAGTCTGAAGGCGAATCTCTAAATACGTCATCATCGTTAACGCCATCAGCCAGCAAGTAAAATTGAACTTTGAATGTGGGGCGATTTTAATGAGAGGTGCATAATTGAATGGCAGGAAGATTTGTTACGCCCACTTTATAAAATTAAACAGACAGCAGACAGCGATACTGTCCATAGCGGGCGAGCCATATTGTCTGCCGCCACCGTTGGCAACATGAATGCCGTCATTGCCAACTTGACAATGATAATGACGTCATATTTCTTCTTCAGATTCTTTCTTCAGATTTTTCCATCACATTTTTCCATCACATTTTTTCATCAGATATTTCCGTCAGATTTATCATCAGATTTTTGCTTCAGATTTGTCTGTCAGAGTAATATGATCGTGAAAACCGGGCTTAACACGGTGTCTATATCCTATTTTGGAAACAGGTTAAGTTCTTTCTGAGCTGTACTTTATGGGAGGTGCATCATGCACCAGAGAATAAATTGAAGCAACAAAGATCAAGCACGCACTTGAGAGGCATTATACAAATATAAATATACATAATACATTAACCATAGGCTAACACCGCTAATCGATCGCGCCATAAATAACAGACGCAGAAAGGACAAATGCACCTTAGTAATTAAGTGTTTATTATTAACAACGTTTTGTAGTGTTTTCGCTTTGCTAAATGCCACAGTTTTGATTGAGCAGGTAAGGGTGAATCTATTTATTAGTTGGGTTTTACAGGTAGCAAACTTTCTCTGGTAAGCAAGTAGCAAACTGCCTCTGGTGAGCAAGTAGCAAACTGCCTCTGGTGAGCAAGTAGCAAGCTGCCTCTGGTGAGCAAGTAGCAAACTGTCTCTGGTGAGCAAGTGGCAAACTGCCTCTGGTGAGCAAGTAGCAAACTGTCTCTGGTGAGCAAGTAGCAAACTGCCTCTGGTGAGCACGTAGCAAACTGTCTCTGGTGAGCAAGTAGAAAACTGCCTCTGGTGAGTAAGTAGCAAACTGCCTCTGGTAAGCAAGTAGCAAACTGCCTCTGGTAAGCAAGTAGCAAACTGTCTCCGGTGAGCACGTAGCAAACTGTCTCTGGTGAGCAAGTAGCAAACTGCCTCTGGTAAGCAAGTAGCAAACTGCCTCTGGTGAGCAAGTAGCAAACTGCTTCTGGTCAGCAAGTAGCAAACTGCCTCTGGTGAGCACGTAGCAAACTGTCTCTGGTGAGCAAGTAGCAAACTGTCTCTGGTGAGCACGTAGCAAACTGTCTCTGGTCAGCAAGTAGCAAACTGTCTATGGTGAGCAAGTAGCAAACTGCTTCTGGTCAGCAAGTAGCAAACTACCTCTGGTGAGCACGTAGCAAACTGTCTCTGGTGAGCAAGTAGCAAACTGCATCTGGTGAGCAAGTAGCAAACTGCCTCTGGTAAGCAAGTAGCAAACTGCCTCTGGTAAACAAGTAGCAAACTGTCTCTGGTGAGCACGTAGCAAACTGTCTCTGGTGAGCAAGTAGCAAACTGCCTCTGGTAAGCAAGTAGCAAACTGCCTCTGGTAAGCAAGTAGCAAACTGTCTCTGGTGAGCAAGTAGCAAACTGTCTCTGGTGAGCAAGTAACAAACTGTCTCTGGTGAGCAACTAGCAAACTGTCTCTGGTGAGCAAGTAGCAAACTGTCTCTGGTGGGCAAGTAGCAAACTGTCTCTGGTGAGCAAGTAGCAAACTGTCTCTGGTGAGCAAGTAGCAAACTGTCTCTGGTGAGCAAGTAGCAAACTGTCTCTGGTGAGCAAGTAGCAAACTGTCTTTGGTAAGCACGTAGCAAACTGTCACTGGTGAGCAAGTAGCAAACTGTCTTTGGTAAGCAAGTAGCAAACTGTCTCTGGTGAGCAAGTAGCAAACTGTCTCTGGTGAGCAAGTAACAAACTGTCTCTGGTGAGCAACTAGCAAACTGTCTCTGGTGAGCAAGTAGCAAACTGTCTCTGGTGAGCAAGTAGCAAACTGTCTCTGGTGAGCAAGTAGCAAACTGTCTCTGGTGACCAAGTAGCAAACTGTCTTTGGTAAGCACGTAGCAAACTGTCACTGGTGAGCAAGTAGCAAACTGTCTTTGGTAAGCAAGTAGCAAACTGCCTCTGGTAAGCAAGTAGCAAACTGCCTTTGGTAAGCAAGTAGCAAACTGTCTCTGGTGAGCAAGTAGCAAACTGCCTCTGGTGAGCAAGTAGCAAACTGTCTCTGGTGAGCAAGTAGCAAACTGCTTCTGGTCAGCAAGTAGCAAACTACCTCTGGTGAGCACGTAGCAAACTGTCTCTGGTGAGCAAGTAGCAAACTGCCTCTGGTGAGCAAGTAGCAAACTGCCTCTGGTAAGCAAGTAGCAAACTGCCTCTGGTAAACAAGTAGCAAACTGCCTCTGGTGAGCAAGTAGCAAACTGTCTCTGGTGAGCAAGTAGCAAACTGTCTCTGGTGAGCAAGTAGCAAACTGTCTATGGGGAGCAAGTAGCAAACTGCCTCTGGTAAGCAAGTAGCAAACTGTCTCTGGTGAGCAAGTAGCAAACTGCCTCTGGTCAGCAAGTAGCAAACTGCCTCTGGTGAGCAAGTAGCAAACTGCCTCTGGTCAGCAAGTAGCAAACTGCCTCTGGTAAGCAAGTAGTAAACTGCCTCTGGTGAGCAAGTAGCAAACTGCCTCTGGTGAGCAAGTAGCAAACTGTCTCTGGTCAGCAAGTAGCAAACTGTTTCTGGTCAGCAAGTAGCGAACTGCCTCTGGAGAGCGATTGTAGGCGATATCGATGTACTGTCTAGTGTAGCGAGTGAGTGTACGCGATATCTGTGGACGGTCTAGGTTAGTGAGTGATTGTAGGCGGTATCTGTGGACGGTCTAGGTTAGTGAGTGATTGTAGGCGATATATGTGGACGGTATTGGTTAGTGAGTGAGTGTAGGCGATATCTGTGGACTATCCAGTTTAGCGAATGATTGTAGATGATATCTGTGGACGGTCCAGTTTAGTGAATGATTGTAGGCGATATATGTGGACGGTATAGTTTAGTCAGTGATTGTAGACGATATCTGTGGACGGTCTAGGTTAGTGAGTGATTGTAGGCGATATTTGTGGACGGTCTAGCTTAGTGAATGATTGTAGGCGATATATGTTGACGCTCTAGCTATAAGTGTGTAGTAATAGAGGTAGCTGTTTATAGATATGCCATATCAATGGAGGAATTCAGATTTAGCCTTGCCTAGCCCATCCTTTAGCTAACCTCCATCCACGCTTTGCCCGTGTTGTGTTTGATTGATCCACACACTCTTTAAATCTCAATTTCCAGAAAACTATACAGGTAGGCTGTTGAATATTTTGAAACTAAGTTGACTCGTCCAGTCAAATTAGTTTCAAAATATTCAACAGAATGTTTATTAAATAGTAAAGACATATAGTTCGTACAAGAACGCTTAGTCCGCCATCAAATAAGCGTTCGTGACGAACTTAACTACGTCATTCATGACATACTTGATTATGAGGTCATCCTACACGTCACGTAGTTGATTATGACGTCAATGTGCTTGATGAATAAACTGGAGTCCTCCACTTCTAGCTAAACTCCGCCAATTTTGTATCGTGTTGGAATCGATTTGAAATTTTGAAACCTGAATGTCCGGAATCCACATTCTAAGGTAAGCTGTTTGAATATTTTGAAGCTAGTCTATAGTAGCAACTGCTCACAATATATGTGCATTTTCCGTGACGGGCATACGCCATTTTAATTCTGACGTCAGAAAACAGGTGACGTGTTTGATTCTAACGTCAGATACTTGAGTGAGAGGTCGGATCCCTCCATTGTATTTTCATCAGAGCCACGTGATTATTGTTCCCGCATGCGATCTGTCAATCAAAGTGCCACAATTTATCAGAGATATGTAGTAGGAATGTGATGATAGTAGTTGTTTAATTTCAACAATAGTAAGCCTACTATATTAAACGAGTAGTATCAGTAGGCTGTATGTCAGCCTTGCCCCTAAACCGGCTCTATGACAGATATTTGGGTAGACAGATGGACCGTCTAAACAAATATCTGGCATAGAGCTTGTTCGTAGTCCGAGCGGGCTCGACTAGGCTAGTCCACACTAAAGTATTGTAACCGAATTTCATATTTGTCTTATAATAATCATCATCATCATCATCAGCAGCAGCAGCAGCAGCATCATCATCATCAACATCATCAGCATCATCTACCACTGCAGCAATCATCATCATCATCATCATTATCATCGTCATCATCATCATCATCATCATCATCGACCTCCGGAACAATCACCATCATCATCATCATCTACCGGATTCTCCATTATTTATAATCAACTGCCAGATCCTTCGCATTTGCAAAGCATTGAATAAGCAAGTATGGCAGCTACATAGTCACATGTGATGAATGATAAGCAGTGCTCGTCACTAGTACAAGTGTACCCTGTGAACGCAGGTTACTGGCCCCGGTATTCACCAGTACCAGCCCGGTAACACGTGTTATGATGGTATTGGCTTTTTTTCCGGTGCCGCTTGCAACCAATGCTTCTCGTGTTGCAGGTTTTACTTTTGTTTTTGCTGCTTTTGATAAATTATTAACCCGTCTTGTTTCAACAGCGCATTAAAGTGCCCAAAATGCTATTTATTTCACTTAACCATTTAATTGCCAATACCTTTCAACGAAATTTTGATTTTTGCAGCCAAAAAGAGTATTTTTGTACATTTATAACGAAAATTTACAAAAAATTGATTTTTGTTATCCTTCAAATTGGCATTCATCGAACGTGTAATGGTCAAGAAAGTTCCAATTTCTGCTTAGCCAGTATGCAATTGCAGACCAAGATGAGCATTTTTTTAAATTTTAATTTACCACTGGAATGACTGACTCGGCTACCGAGTCATTCATTCCAGTGGTAAATTTTCAAAAATATTCTTCTCTTAGCCTGCAAATGGCCATTTCTCAAGATCACGGTAGAGGTAGTTTTTTTCAACTTGACCATTAAAGGGTTAATTTGACATAAGAGGGGTTAAACTATCCGCATTTTTTAGACTAGACCAGGTGAATAACTAGAATAACGAAAGCTCACACGTCTTCCAACTCTAAGTTTATATATCTACCATGGCTGAGATTGTCAATGATTACGCGTGCAATAGTGGAAGCCCATGCATCTCTAATGACAACAGTACTTATGTCGCAACAACTACACACGATCCCGGTTATTCGCGCTACTTGGTGTATTTGGCGTACCTAGAAGTGATCACTTCATTACCCACTGACATCATCGCCCTGGTAACATCAATAGTATATATATTGGGTATATCTTCGAATTGCTTCCTGTTGGTGTATTTGATAAAGTTCAAACGATACCGATCACCAATGTTCGCCGTGATAATGTCCCTGGCATTCTGCGACACCGGAACTTGTCTGTTCGCCATGCTGTGGACAAACCTTGCAATGTACGTACTTCGCGGACCATCATTTCTATGCATTGTCCTGAGCTTTGCCACCGTCCTGTGTTACCTCACTAGCATACTGCACATGGTGCTCTTCTCCGTCATCAGGTATGGTAATAGAGATACTACAGCCCAATAGACAGGCTTCTCTACTCGTGATGCAGCTACTACTACTACTACTACTACTACTACTACTACTACTACTACTACTACTACTACTACTACTACTACTACTACTACTACTACTACTACTACCACTACTACTACTACTACTACTCCTACTACTACTACTACTACTACTACTACTACTACTACTACTACTACTACTACTACTCGTACTACCACTTTATTTTATTTTATTTAGTAACATGACTTTTTTAGCAAATGGCCAACCAACAGACTACGATGAAGGAGTCGCCAAGCTACGTCCTGTGCTTTATGAGGCAAAAATGGCAAATGTAATACTTTCCAAACATTATCCCAATCTAAGGGCTCATGGTTTCTTTCCCTCCATTTATCAATGGCCTTTGGTTGTTTAGTATGTTTTTGGATCAGAAGTCGATACCCATCACGAGAAATCATATGCCATTTAAAAACATTGCCATTGTAAATTAAAACTGGAGGGGAAACCATCTTTGGGAGTAGGCAAATTGAACCACTCCACTGGAACCGCTTTCTTAATTTGTGTTGAAAATCTCTTGATAGTAATGTTCCGTAGTGTATATTTAACTGATAGGCCTAGGGTAGAAAGCCAAACACGTGTCTGTGAATTAACCAAATCGGATAAATACTGAATTCCAGCACATGCTAATGATCGTAAGTAAAGTGCTTTGTTCTCTAGCTGAATAAGGTAATTTCTCCACAAAGGATGGCACATAGCATGTTCCCAAACTGTTGGTGATGGAGTTTCTTTTGAGACCACGCTTAGAGCCTTTCGTTGCTCTTGGTAGACCTCCGGAATTGTGGAAACAAATGGTGGCCTTGTATTCGAGAAAAATATACAGCCTACATCCAAAGGACCTATGTATTTCATAAGCAATTTCCGTGAAACGTTTGCACAATTAGCTTGAGAATAAATTAGGTCATTTAAGAATTTTAGCCTTAATGATGTGCATTTGGTCGGAATGTGAACCAAACTCAGCCTACCCTTACGTTTCTAATTTATACAAACTGCTTGAGATACGAGATTTATTTTATCTTCCCACAGATACAAAAGGATTAACTGGTGGATTTCCTTTTCTACATTTTTCGGCATGGCAATGACTGAGGCTGTATAGCATAAACCGGACATTATCAGATTGTTAACCACAGACCTTCCACCAAAATAGATAGGTGGTGATGTTTCCATCGGGCAAACGTTTGCTTGACCTCACTAAGTCGATGTGTCCGTTTAATAAAGCATCCATTTTCTTACTGAAATAAAATCCTAAAATCTTTATATGACCATCTGACCATTTAATACCTATAGGGTGGTCTTTTCTGCTACGCCACAAACCAAGAAATATCCCGACAGATTATTCTCTGTTGATTTTGAAGCAAGACGCTGTCCGGAAATTGTGCAATATATTAACAAGTGAGGGAAAGTTTTTATTTTGCCCAATAAAACAGTAGTGTCATCCGAGTACTGCGAAACTTTTAATGGTCTTGCAATGCCAGGTACAACTATTCCTCTAAATGAATTATCTTGCTTCAATGTTGCCCCTAGGGTTTCCATTGCAATCACAAATAAGAGAGGTGAAAGGGAACATCCCTGTCGCACTCCACGAGCTAAGTTAACAGGTTCAGTTAAACAGATGTTCACGAAGTATCTGCTGGTAAGATTGGTATACAATATCTTTACCCATTTTATAAAATTTTCTCCCAATCCAATACATTTTAATGTTTCGAAAAGGAAATTCCATTCAAGGCGGTCGAATGCCTTTTCATTATCAAGCCCAATAATGGCTGCTGGGATTTCATCCATTTCAATCCTGAAACCCGATTTAAATGTTTTTCTAAGACTTTCGCCTATCTCGTGCTTTTTTACTCGAGTACTGTCGTGTTAGGTGTGCCAATATAGACGTACCATCCTCCCACCACTGAATTAAAGTTTCATAAATGTCTCTCTTCAGTAGCTAATATTTCCCAAATTCTTCTACTTGCTGTTGGTATTTAATATCAGACAAGAGGGCGTTATTAAACTTCCAGTAGCCTATGCCTCATTTAATCCAGGCAGCACTATCTATGGTGATACTGTAGCTCGCGGGATAGTGTCGGGCCATTCCGGTGTAGCATGTCGACTCGCCACGCCACAAGTGCACGACGAATGATGACGCTGGTTAGCATCCGGTCTCGGGGTGATGGATCCTGTACGAGACTGCCCTACGGGTAACAAAAACTGGCTCCTAAGGCCGGTGAAACTCAATCGTTCCGGTGGGGCCGTGCGACCATTGTCGGGAACATTAAACCCAGCTGTCTCATCCCAAGAGTTTGTGTCACCAGTATGCCTGTCCATAGCAATTTCGTGATCTATGGACTTACAAGATTTGATTTGGTGACCTAAAATATAAGTATATACAATGTTTTTACCTAAACAGACTGTCGCGTATCCTAGATAAAAATTAGGAGCATACGAAAATACAAGATATAGAGACAGCCAGATGAACCTTTAAATGTGGGGCTCCCGGAGGTACCACACAGACTCGTAGGTCCGCAGAGGTAACCCCGCAAGGGAGGCTCCCGTACACGAGACTTAACTAATTAACTTAATATAAGTTATTATACCTCTAAGCTGAAAGGAAAGAAGATTATCACGGACGAAAAATCATGTGCCTCACGCGGGCACTACATGTTGAGGAGTATTATCCTCGTGTGGACCGTCTTTGCTGAATCCTTGCGAGAGAATCTCCTGCTTAAAACTGGAGAAGAGGAGCGGGCAAAAAAATGGGCCCACTCTAATATTTAACCAAATGTTTGAAAAAAGAAAGATCATACCCAGTGAGATTATGACTATAGGGTAGCGTGCTGTTTTACGTGAAGACGGGATGAACGATGTATGCTGAATTAGTAGCCATCGCTTTATTTATGCGGGCCTTCTGCTTTGTTTCACTAGCTTTTAATTTTTTTTTAGAAACAAGAACGATTTTAGGCCGCAAATGGCAGGTATCTACTTAACTGTTAGACACGGCTGTCATTGAGAACGGATGCCCTAAGACATGAATACTGAAGACAGCGCTCATACATGTTACTTAGTAAGATCTGCGAACTGGATAAGAATCCAGACATCTCGCTCCGTAACCACATGAAACGTCACAAGACACTGGTTACGTTTCACAAAAGCATTTTTAGGCAACTGATCTATCGTTATGGTGGGCGTAAGAGAGACGAATACCCACCGTAAATGCCCTTCCCGTGAGGGCTTGCAGATCTAAATATCGTGCCCAGACATTCTTTACAGGATTCGGTGGTTGCATCTCGCCCATCACCGGGTCCTATGGAACTAACCGTTTAACCTGTCGTTAGGTTTATGTACAAGCTGCCCAGTTTTGCACTGCGGTGCGGGAGGATTGTTCAGCAAATAAAATAATAATTGAGATATGTTTTCGCAGTGCTTTCCTACATTGGCAAAAGTACTAACTACTAAGTATCCGAAGATACGGAGGGAATGTATGTGATACCACACCCTGGCCATCACCGCTCGGAAACCCCAACAGTTTCCCAGGGTCGGATCAGCCCATGGTGCGGATAGGGACATCCAAACAATTAAGAAGCCACAAGGCTGAGTGAACATGAAGGGAGACAAAATCTTAGAGTTATGAGTCTTGCCGTAGCGCGGGGCTAAATTATCGCACTACCGGAAGAGAAGAGTATACTACAGATTTCTTAACGAAGAAAGTGTCTCTAATCATATTAAACCTATCCTATCGAGCTGAATAGAAAAGGTTTAGTCGGTAGCTTGCCGGGCTAAACAGAGTTATAACATGGACAGCCACCTCAGTGAAGAATTGTTGGTGGCGGGAGAAAGTGCTGCATATATAAATGTTGCTGTATTGTGTTTCCTACGTGCACTGCAGTCCTATATTTTCTACAAATAAACAAATCATATGAACTGATGGCTACTGGCCATATATATATATATATATATATATATATATATATATATATATATATATATATATATATATATATATATATATATATATATATATATATATATATATATATATATATATATATATATATATATATATATATATATATATATAAACTAACCAGAACAATCAATACAGGTTAACGAACATACTATGTTGCGGTTAGTGAAAACACCTCACAGAAAATGAGAAAAACTATAAACATATACAGAAATTATAACTAGCGGTCCTAAGACCATTACGGTACCTTTTAGTCATCGGGACCGTTTATACGGATAGGATATAATTAGAAGAGTACATTTAACGGAATAATTAAATGTTAAGTATAGTTACTTGAATACTCGGTAGCCATTCTTAAGTTTGGCTATCGTGTTACTGAAATTGATAAGTCATTCTTTGGTTGACGTGAGTTGATGCATTCTCAGGAAGCTGGAAAGTTCCCACAGGTTGCTCCCCGCAAACACGATTCCCGCAAGCTGCCTATGACGGGAGCGGATCGAACTCAAGACTGTAATCACAATATAGAATATCTAACGAGCAGTCAGTAAGCTATACAATAGCATTACTGCTGTGAAGAAAGTTCCCGTACGCCGATGGTACGGATGGAAGTTGATAACAACCTGATCACAAGCAGGGTTTGTTAGATGCAGATGAAGATACAATACAAAGCTTAACGGTGCTGGGTACGTCAGCCAGCTCTGAAGACGCACCGGGCAAAGTTTACTTGCTGCGGTCGAAAGTTAGAAGAACCTGCACGACATCAGTGCGGGACGGTTGAAATACCACTTTTTGGCGTGGCGGCAGATCCGGCGAGTCATCCACCAAAGAACATCGCTGCCTCTGCATCTGTAGAATCACATATTCAGGCCGTAAAGGCCTGACCGTAAGTTTGTGTTCCTAAGTAGATCTTGATATTCGTGAACAATAATTAGAAAGTTCCAAATTGCTCCCGCAAGAAGGGAGTTACAAAATTGTTTTAGTGCGGTGGGTTGGGTAACTGCTAGCTACGGGAGAAAAACCGACAGAAAGCGAAGTAATATGCGTATTGTCTGTCGCGCTGATAGTAGCTGGTTCAGGACCAACCTGTTCGGCCCCTGGCCGAGGATGCTCTCGATCTCGGGATCGCGTCTCCTTTTATACTACTCGTGACGTCACAGGCGCAAGCTCCAACCAATCATCAGTCGAGCAACAGCCAATCAGCGCGTAGCTAATAATAGCGCAGTCGAATGTTCTAGAACATTCTAGACGTTCTGCGTCCATAAGGTTATGACGGCACGGCAATATTTTGAAGATAATCAAGAAGGGTTTTCCGTGGATAACTCAGCCATTTCTTAACCGATTTTGAAATGGCTTACAGATTTAGAAAGCCCGTCAAATTCTGGTCTTGAATAATGCCAGATTCAGCGGGAACAAGTAATTAAGAAAGATTACATGGTACCATCTCGGTACACTAAAAGCGTCATCCCATCTTGGTCGTAAACTACGTGTTCTGTAAAAATAGCATCTAAGCGTGCGCATGCGCACTATGCGCTTTAAGGGACTTGGTCGTTTTTACAGCGTAATCTCTCTCGTAGGCCTATATATGCTTATGGCTCTACCCAGGGGGGGGGGCCGTGTTCAGGTAACGAATCCAGGACGGGCGGCGCGTACCCAGCTCGGCTGGTACGGCCAGTACCCGACCGGTCGATCCGAACTACACCACACACCATATGATGGTCAGAAAACGTTACCGGGGAAATTTGTATTTGAGTCAGCTTACCATTAAGTGACTGCTGTATATAACTACTATCTAATCTGGATGCTACCTGTCCATTATTTGAAATCTTTGTGTACTCCTTACCATTAGAACATAATATCCGATAGCTATCAAGTAAATGTTCTCTGCCACAGATCTTCTTTAGCTCAAGATGTGATGTATCGTTATATGCCGCCCGTGGCCGTCTATTTGGCTCAATAATACAATTAAAATCACCGGCTAAAACTGAATCTTCAAATGTGCTTTCCTGAATAACTGATGATAAGTTAGTGAAAAGGCCTGGCGACAGCCATGTAAAGAAGGGGAATAAATGCATAGGATACTTACAGCTGAATCGAAACCATCAAGTTTAACTTTAACCCAGCGCCCGCTTGTATCAGACACAGATGATATAACGTTGACCGATTTCAGACAGCGAGGAAAAATCAGTATAGCGACTCTAGAACTGTTATCAGGTGATAATGAGTAGTATATTTCACCTTTAAAAATCCCTTTAAATAAAGGAATACCTTCAGGCTTCTGGATTTTAGTTTCTTGAAGCAAGGCTACGCCAACATTTTGTTCTGGAGTTCTTCAAGTAGACGTCTTTGTTTAAAATCCGTATTCAAACCTCTGCAATTTAAGAAACAGATACTCATAAATAGGCGAAGAATAACCAAGACTGCCATATTTATTCTAACTGGATTTAGGCTTCTTACTCGCATTGCCTTTCTTTTTATCCCATTTATCCATTTTACAGTTTAAATCGTGATTATTCAGCTCAACAGTTTTCAAATAAATCACATCTCAAATGCCTATGATGTACACCTTTTGTTGTTATATTGCTATATATGGTACTAATTACCTCGCCATTTTCGATCGAAACATAACCATATCATTAGATATTTGTGTGCTTTGGTCTTAACTGAATATTCTGTCCCAGCAACAGACATACTGTATATACTATATATATATCCCTTGCCTCTGCCTCTGATTCAGAAATGGAATCTGTTTTATGGCATTTAAGATTAACTATGTTGCCTTTAATCGCCTCGTCTATAATGTCTATCGCCGGCAATGTATCCCCTGCACTAGTAGCTTTCGGA
>CM067361.1:15218975-15246475 GCA_034401795.1 Chaetoderma sp. LZ-2023a | reverse complement strand
ATATAAGCATGATCGTGTCATAACTCAAAGTAATATCGTATTAGATTCACCATATATGATATTTAGACGGATATCGACCTAACATATATCCAACATACATTTTGCATGCATATACCAAAGGCGAGGGTGAAATGTGAAGGTTATATTTTATGTATGTATATTAACTCCATCATAGAATCTGTATATCCAGCTGTACCACTGTTGACAAAGCACCCAGGTAATGGTGGTTGGAATGAGACAGATGGATGTGGTGGTAATCGGTGCGGAAAAACAAATTAAAATGAATACTACACCTCACACCGCTCTCATTGTCATTGTCTACATATAATTCAAATTATGCCTGTAACACTTGTTCCGGGGTAATTTTGTAATTTGACATCACAAGTAAACTGAAACAACGGTCACAAAGCAAATGTGTGGGTTACAAGATAGTCACATGTTTGGAGTACATAAGGAAATGGGGACTAATCGAATGAACAGGGATGAAACCGATGTGCAGAAGATACTTTCGATGTTCTCATCAGATATAATGACCAATCCCTTTAATATTGCGGAAAACGACGACAGCGAGTGTCTTCCGCTTGTAAACATTGCAACTGGCGTGGTATTGCCTAGTGAAATCGCCAAGAGACTTGTTTCCGCCTGTGACATTGGTAAGGAGATTATGGAAAATTTTGTTCAGGAGCGGCTGGACACTAACACGAGAAGCTTTTGGGACACGTTGCCACACTTAAAACTTAAAACATTTGCCAGCCTAGCACAGAAGAAAAAACTCAAAACAAATGATGAAAAAATTCACAATGTGAGATCTTACCGCGAACTATTTGGTCGATTAATTATTGCCGCAAGGTCCAGAGATGTTGATTTAAAACTAGTGATGACGTATGAACTGTCTGCTGTTCCACTATCATTGTCACATACGGATGGGACTCTAAGAAAGAATGTGAAAAGTGTTTTGTTAAGTGAACTAGAAAAGGAAGTAAATGTTGATGGAAGGCTTCCACCTGTTGACAAGACAGGCGCAACAGCTTATGTAGTAGATGGCATAGCAATTGTGCAAATGGTTAAAACTGGAGGTACGTCTACATTTGGAGAATTGGCTGATAAAGACTGGCACATCTTTACAGTTCCACTGAATCAAGAAGACTGCAACAGAGTAGATATAGTTTTTGACAGATATGATAGACTGGAATCTCTCAAAGCGGAAGAGCGGCTAAAACGTGGGTCATCAACAGCATTGGAAGTAAAGATTGCTGGAGAAAATACTCCCGTTCCAAAGCAATGGGCCAAGTACATCAGCAATCCAGCAACAAAAGTAACCTGGTTGCATTTCTCAGCAAGCGGTGGCGTGATACTGGTCCAAATATGCTATCTGCCGACAATTGTGTCATTCTTGCTGGTGGCTTTAACGATGGAATGGATGTTGTTGTCATTTCAGCGAACAATTCGTCGTATTTGGAAGAACTTCGATCAGATCACGAGGAAGCAGATACGCGTATGATGTTGCACGCGCTACACGCTTCAAAAGACCACATGCATGTTGTTATACAGTCTCCTGATACAGACGTGGCAGTACTTAGTATATATACGTATCGTTCGCTTCACTGTTATGAACTATGGTTCCGTACGGGCACAAAGGACAAATTGCGATACATACCAATACATACAGTTGCTCAAGTACTGGGCCCAGCTATCTGTCTGTCTTTGCCTGGGTTTCATTCTCTTACAGGTTGTGATAGCACTAGTGCATTATTTGGACTCGCTAAGAGAAAATCATTCAATCTCTTAAAGTCATGTCATCAGCTTAGCTTAGCCCAACTCGGCGAACACGTTGACTTATCACCGAATACTGCAATTCTATGTGAGAAATTTGTCTGTGAGTTGTATACCACCAGGGATGTGGGAAAGACAGCTGATGAAACCCGTTATTGGCTCTTTTGTCAAAAGAGACAAAGAAATGAAAATCTTCCACCTACATCGAATAGTCTAAAGCATCACACCGAAAGGGCCAATTTTCAAGCTCTTGTTTGGAGACTTTCATTGCAAGCTGTTCAGAATCTTCCATCTCCAAATGGACATGGCTGGAGTATAGTGGATGGTCTACTCAAGCCTGTTCTAATGTCAAAGGATCCTGCTCCATTTGGATTAATTGAACTCACATCATGTAGATGTCAAAAGTCTGCCTGCAAAAGAACAGATCTCTGTCAATGCAAGGCTAACAATCTACTCTGCACTGAAGCATGCCTTTGTATGGGAGGTGAAATGTGTGACAATGTTCAGCATACAATTGTCGAAGATGACTCTGACACGGATGAGTAACATTCTCTCATTTGCTCATGTGATAAATATGTCCTGTCAGCTTGTGTAGACATGCACTGCATGTCAGTTAAAAGTTTAATTATGAAAAATGTAGAAAACATGGGCATTGTTGTAGCTAAGGTATTGCTAGTCACAAGAAGACCTAAGTGCCCCAATATGTACAAAGCAACATACGGGTGTCTTAAACGAGGTTGATTATGTATAAATCTGCGATATACGATCACTCCTTTCCATTTTGGTTAAGATTGTATTGATATAACATGCGCTTAAGTTTGTGAAAAATTTACCATTGTGAAAATTGTCTGAAAACTACATTCAACACTTATTGTAAATGGGCTTCTCACGGGTTAGTGATACCACAATTTTCTTGTACAACCCGGCTCAGAATATACCCAAGACATCGGTCTAGCATAATATAGAGACAAACCTTCTGAATACTGGGTGTGCTACGAAACCATTCTTCTAGACCCCTTTTGAAAATTGGCTACCGGACTAACGGTGCCTTGGAGCTTTGTAATATTCAGCAGGATATGAAAACTACTTTCTGAACATCGCAATTTCTCGAGGTATAATTGAAATCATATTATATCTTAACTTGTCTCACTGCTAGAAATGAAAACGACCAGACTTCTCGGCAGAAGAATTCATCTCCCATGTAATTGGAGATTTGGAAAATGTAAGAAACTGCTCACATCTAGATTCTTCCATAACTTTATGGGCTGACTTCTATATTCCTACCTTGGCCGTTGTATCATTGACAGCCACGCAATGCGTGCGTGCACAGCTGGTGAGACATTAACGACACTTGGATCCGTTGTACCACCAACATCGCGAATTGAGATTGCCCGTGTTGAGTTTCCCTGCCCGCATAACGCCCACAGTTCATTCATATCAAAATGAGGCCAGCAATTGAAATAGTGGGCAAGACAGACACGCGCGCCAGTGTCTGCAGAAGCAACACTGATTCTTCGAAACTTAGCAACAGTAACAGCATCATTGATATGGTACATACAACAGGCAGTCGCCTCTTTTGGTCACATTTCAGTAGATGTACATTTTTCTCACCTCCCTGAACAATGTCCATGCATGCTGTCAGATCCTGCAAATGAGGTCGTCGGGGATAAACAGTTTTCAATTTTTACACATCTCAATCATTCATTTGAAGAAGAATTATTGCAGTACTTTGTTTTCTATTGATGACCAGAATCTATCCATGTCAAATAGCAATGATTCAGCTGCTTGACTAATTGTAGTGTTTATTGCATCAAGTTTCGTCCCGTTAAATCTCGTAACAAGTAGCTGAATGTATTCCACACCCTATCTGAGAAGTCACCAGAAGTGTTCAGATGTAACTTCCTCACTGCCACCTTCCGTGCATAAGCCCTGAAGTCAAAACCTATCATATTGGATTCCTCAACTCGCAGAATATCAGGAGGAGGAGGAGGCTGTGCTTTAAGAGTCTTCTCTGTTTCTCGTGTAGGGTCTGATTTGGGAGAATTTCTCAGAAATCTGTCTATGGTAAGGAAGAAGGAGGTTCTTTCTAGTTCATGATGAAGTAACTGTGATATGATGTCCTTAAGCAACCTTGCATAGTCGACGTTCCGACCTCCCCCTCAACCTCTCACCTCCCTCTCCCGCGCTCCTCCCTCCCCATCCCTTCCCTCCCCTTCCTCTCTCCTTACCTCTCCCTACCGCTTTCTCATCCCATCCTTCCCTCTCCCCTGCCCCTTTCTTCCCTCACTCTTCTCCACTGCTCCGCCATCCCTCCTTCCCTCCCCCACTGTACTAGAGCCAGACATGTTTCTACCCTGTGCTCTGCGAATCCGCATCCTGGTTTAGATCTTAGCTGTATCTCTTTGATGTCTGGGCCTAGGAACATATTTAATTGATAAAAATGTCTCAGCTTTACATTACTCTGATTATGAGCGTGCTAACAAATATTATAATAGTATTATATATATAGTAGCCAATGCTAGCCAAGTCGTGAATGGTGTAGGTCCTTTAGGACGGACAGTTTGAAACTGACCTACACCATACATGAATGTACTTAAAGTCGGTGGTTGCTTCAAAACTGTAATGCGTTTTATATCTTATTTTATATTTTAACATATGAATACTTGCCGCAGGTTAGATGATATACGCAAGAATGATATATGCACCACACTCAATGGACATTTCCAGTTTAACTATGCCCCGCCCACCTCTAGCTAAGCTCCACACACACCTTGCCGTGTTGGGATTGATCGATCCGCGAATGCCCTGACTATAGTAACGACATACAATTCGTAGTTGAGTATGACGTCATATGGTAGATGGATACAGTGGAAAGGTCCATTATACTTCTAAGACCTGATATGATATAGCTCTTTTTATTTGTTGTGCTTAAGTGTTGATGAACCATGATATTTATTCTATTTAGTTCGGATTTAAAACTGTTTACATCTGTAACATTTATGACATCGCTGGGAAGGTAATTCCTCCATATATTGATAGATCTATAAGCAATGGAATGAAATCGCTGCGTACTCTTGGGAAGTTAATTTATGCTAATTTTTTATTATCTCCCCTGGTGCAGATAGTTAACATTTGAAACATTGATTCTATTGGGAAATCATCAATATTTTTTTAGGATTTTGTAAATCTGTTTAATGTCATATCTTCCTACAACCTTCTACAATTGGTAGGTTGAGCTAAATTAGTCTATCCATGTAGGATTCGAAGATGCCTTAAATATTGTAATAATTGTTCTCTAAACATTTTCTAAATTATCAATGTCTTTCATTAGATATGGGTTCCAAACACATGGTGCATGCTCCAGTGTTGGACGTACCAGAGCATTGTATAGTGTTATGAGCTTAAGTGGGTGGTGTGGGGTGTACCAAACCCTCCGCCACCCCCTCCACCCAAGTATGCTGAGTGCTAAACTATTGTATAATATCACAGGAAATAAATACGCCTAATCTTTCTTCAATTCTGTAGCGATAAAATATCAAATTTCTAATAATGGGTTATTCAGAAATTCGTCTTGCTCACGTTGTAAATAAGGAGACTTGATGAGGACCCAAGGACTAGTTATCCTTGGACGACCTTCATGATCTTGATACTATTTGCAATGGCCTTTGAACCGCTGATCACGACCTTGATGTTATTACGTTATCTCAGATATAAATGTTCATTATGTCGTCATCGTAACATCACTGATTTTCTATGCCAGATATGCCAAAGTGGAACTTTGTATCTAAACTAGTTTGAACATGTTCTCTATGCTGTGATAATAATGTAGTATGCGCACAACACATTAAACAATGTTACGCCGCATGATTAATTGTTGCTGTATGCGTGACTACTATTTTAAAAATAATTAGTCCATGAATGGGCAGATATATTGATGGATGGACAAAATATTCTACCGTCATCTATTGCTAGTTCACATTATCTATGATCATTATCGATTTAATGTTGCGAATGCATCTGTAGAAATGTAGTATTGCATTATAATATTCAATGAACCCACTTTGTTATAGTCTTGCAGTGAAAGTGGAATCTTCTACTTAACCCAAGATTCTCGGAAATAGCTTTTTCCGTGTTGATTATTAACTTATAGGATGTATATAAACCATTCCAGGTGTGTGTGGAGTTCTCACCTTTGGACAATTAAAAGTATTCAAGATGGCCTCCGTGTCCAGCAAGAATCTTTCATATACACTTGCCCTTTGGTGGTATTGCAATCTCTAAAATGTACTTTCTTTTAGTTTTTCTATATAGTAGAAGATGGCCAAAATGAAACAAAGTGTTAATAAAGTGTTTTGCATTTGCATTCCTTTGCTGAGTCAGCATATGCCTGCTCCATTAAGGTGAATGTATAAGCAGATATGTCAATGACATTGACTATGAAAAATATCATGCATCACATCTAAAAATTACTTCTAATATTATAGTGGACATTTCCTTTTATCCTTACAACAGATCCATTATATGGTGGTCGTGGTGGTTATATGATTAAACGCACTGGCTCAGGATCTCCCAAGGTTGGGAGATATTTTTTATTTGTTTTATTGTCTGAGATTTGTTATGTTTGTTTGATAGAGGCCTATAACATATGAATAATATATATCATTCATTCTGAGGGTTTTTGAAGAGTTAATTTCGATTTAACCAAGATGTCATGTAGATTGGAGTTTTTCTTAAAGGCTATCACTGGACGCAAATTGAGAGGTTCTTTCATTTTCTCCTGCAATTTATGATATTCATCTTTCAAAATTTCAGAAACTTCAACATTTTTTTTCCGATTGTATGTTAAACTGAATGAAATAATTTCACGTTGATCAGCAAGACCAGGGTCCACGTTTATGCCTCTCGGCCATTTTGTTTTCAGTTGCTTAATCCAAAATGATTGTCGAAGTTTTCTTTGTTTACCAGTTTCTTCGGCCGTAGCAGAAAAAGGCAGCTGCACAATAGGCATAATTTCAAAGTGTCTATTGACAGAATGACCAGGAAGATTGAAATGTCGAGCTACGTTGTTGTCCTCGTCGTGTCTAATATCGCAAAGGTGTCTAGTTGCTCGCCATCTTAAAGGGCATTTTGTTTCACCGACATACTGCTTTTGGCATAATTTTCAAGATATTAAATAGATAACATTTTTAGAATCACAGTCTAAATTAGACTGAAGTTGGAATTTGGTTCTGATAACTGACAAATGTTTTCTGATTAGGTAGATGGAGGTCTTATTTACGCCTCGTCTTTCCACATTTCCGAGATTGTCCTACGCCTATAATCGGACGATTGTGACGAATTTTGGTAGGCTTTTGATCGGCAGCCTTATAAGTAATAGTTTCCAAATCATGCAAGGTTTCGGATTTTATTTTGCGCAAAAATCGTGTTGAATATCCCCTCGGTTAGAGGGCTTTAAATAAAGTGGAACATGCAGATTCAAAATTCTTTCTATCACGAGAATTTCGGTGAAATCGGATAATCTGTGATTTGACAATAGCTTTAAAAGTATGAGGTGGATGGAGAGATTTCTTATGCAGTAGTTGATGGGAATCGGTGGGCTTAAAGAATACTTTGTAATCAAGAATCCCACTCGTGTTATAATTTACACCTTTGTAGAGAGTGACGTCTAAACAGTCTATGGACGACTGGTCAATGTTGGCTTTAAGTTTGATGTTAGGATCGTGATTGTTCAAAATAGCGAAAAATTCATCAAACTCTTCCCTCGAATGATTCCAGATCATAAAAGTATCATCGAGGTACCGGCGGTAAAATAGGGGCTGCTTAGGACATCTGTTAAGCGCATCTGCTTCCTACTCAGCTACATAGATGTTGGCAAAACTAGGACTAAACCGTTTACCCATAGCACATCCACAGATTTGTTGGTAGATTTCGCCAGCGAATTCGAAATCATTGCCCTTTAAACTCAGCTCCAGGAGAGCTAATATTTCGCTAGTGGGCCTATTGTTATCAGGATATTTATCAAATGCTCTGTGAACAGAAGTCAAACCCTTTTCGATGTCAATGTTTGTGTACATAGCATCGATGTCGAGGGTGACCAAGAGTGAGTTTGGAGGAACAGAAATTTTGGAGACCTCGGATAGGAAATCCTCAGTGTTGTTCAAAAAGCTGAAATGTCTATTCGCAATTGGTTGTAGGTGGTAATCAATAATTTCACTAATTCGATAAGATTTAGAGCCGCAATCAGAGATAATAGGTCGAGCCGGTGGTATCATAAGCTCAGACCACGACTCAATAGGTTTATGAATTTTTGGCAAAAGGTAAAACGTACGTAGATTTGAATCTCGTTTAGCAGTAAGGTATTTAAACTGCTTTTTCGTTATGGCCTAATGGAATCGTGAACCAAGGGAAGTCTATCGAAGTACAAGCCTAACAAAATCTACAAGCATATCAGAAATCTACCACTAAAAGAAGGTTATGATTACGCATGTTAATATTTAAATAATTAATATAAGCTATCAAAGGATAATTGTGTATATTACCAATAATCTTATACAACTTCTAATATTATAGTGAACATTTCCTGTTATCCTTACAACATATCGATTATATGGTGGTCGTGGTGGTGGTGGTCGTGGTGGTTGTGGTGGTGGTGGTGGATGTGATGGTGGTAGTGGTGGTAGTGGTGGTGGTTGTGGTGGTGAGGATGGTGGTGGTGGTCATAGTGGTGGTGGTGGTGGTGGGCGTGGTTGTGGTGGTGGTTTTGATGGTGGTGTAGGTGGTGGTGGTGGTGGTGTTGGTGGTGGTGGTGGTAGTGGTGGTGGTGGTGGTGGTGGTGGTGGTCGCGGTGGTGATGGTAGTGGTGATCGTAGTGATGATGATGGTGGTGGTGGTGGTGGTGGTGTTGTTGTTGTTGGTGGTGGTAGTGGTGGTGGTGGTGGTGGTGGTGGTGGTGGTGGTCGCGGTGGTGATGGTTGTGGTGGTCATTAGGGATGATGTGCAGTGGTAGTCGAACCACCCTATGAAGTGTCATAGCGATCCAATTAACGGTAACGGAGTTATCATTCGGAAACCAATTTTCAAGATGGTCGCCAGTGGCTGGCAGCCATCTTGTTTTTCAGATCATCCTTGATTTCGATAGGTGTCTTCCTAAGACCTAGTCTATCCACCCTATGAAATTTCAATGCAATCCGACAACCGGTAATGGAGTTATAATACAGAAACCACTCCGCCGCCCGCTCACCGACCAGCCCACCTGGATGGGTAGTGCCACTACATAATACCCCACCAAATTGTTTGCTGGTTTATAAAAATGAAAGCCAGAATAAAATTAGGTGCTCAAGAAAGAAAGAATTTGAGAGAGAACTGCATTAGTCTGCATTATTCACTTCACTATGAACAACATCAAGACGGATTAGTAAACATTGCATCTCATCCCTGGCTGATAACGCTATTATCCTAAGAGCAATGCAAATGGATTCTTTATTAGGAAAGTTGGCCAGCTAGTTTTCATGAAACAATTCACAGTCGTATGATCACAATGCAGTATAGTATTTTGAACTATGATACACATAATCTAATGGCTCATGAGTTGTCCTGGCAATTTGAATCCATGTTTGACGAAGGGTTTCACATGAAAGAGGCAAAAACTAGGTCACATCTATCAACGCTCTACAATTTGATGTATCAGGAAGACATTCAAATATTGATGTGCCATTTCTGTATGGATGTTAAGTTGTGGGCATTTCCGTGGTTCATGGGTGGGAAGGTGCGATGGTGCAAGACTTCCTTGATGGCTTCCGGCATCATTTACAGGATCATCTCCAGACAAGTGGGGTATACCTAGTCTTTGACAGACATAAAGAGGGAAGCATCTAGGAGTTCACAAGAAGTGATAGAGACAATCGGGCGAGAAGTGTTTATACACTTCATCCAATAGCTCGGCTGCCAGCACAGAAACGTATTATAACAGTGAGCAGCAACAAGAAGCAACTGATACAGTTGATCCCAACTAACCTCATATCACAAAAGGATGATCCATGCAAAACTAAAAAGTGTTGTCGCAGTTCAAAGATCCACAGTTGAAATCCACATAGTTTTACACAGGGTTTGGAAAAGCTGATTTCTTGAACACCAATAGCATTGACCCTAAAGTATAAACTAATGTGTCCTGATTTGCTGTAGTGAAATTTTACCAATTTCAAGGGAAAAGCCATTAAATGTCAAATAACGGTGACATTAATGAATTAAAGAAACTGACCAATTTTAGGTTTTGGATGTTAAGTTTCAATATGATCTGCGGAAACTTTAAGGTAAGTCACTATCAGAATATCACTGTCATACATTTCCTATGGGGCATTTTGGGCACGGACAAGTGTATCACAAATTGTACTCAATGGACCAGGAAAATATGTAGGTGTCAGATGCGGCTTAACAGATGCTAGAAGTCTTAAGTTTCTCCATGATCTGCAAGAAACTCTAGGATGAGTTGCTGTCCGAATAGCACTCCCTTACATTTCCAATTGGACTTTTTGGACAAGAAAACGTGGAATTCTCGGGAACCATAGACAAGATCCAATTTCTGTAAATGATCTATACATGCATTGTGCGTACTAGAAATGTACCAAGTTTAGATATGATATTTCCAAAACTGGGTCATTTATCATCAAATCCATTTCCAATACATTCACTATTGACATATTTGTCCACGATATAAAAATCTCAATATCTCATGAACCGTTCGGGATATCAGAGTTGTGTAAATGGTGTCTGAGAGGTAATTACGCCACGGATCAGGCAATCTAAATGTTGAAACAACCCGATCATAATTCCGTCATCTATCAGCATATCAAAGAAATGCTGTTTAGTGTGCAGATTTGCAATAATAGAAATGTTAATATGTTCACTCACGATTTTATTTCAGTAAGCAATAGTAGCCTCTGGTATCTAGGGATGTCAAAAACGTCAACCCTCTGACAGGGACAGAAGTAAGAATTCTCATGAAGTCAAATAATTGTTTTTATTCAGCATTTTCCCAAAAACTGGTGACTGAACTGAAAAGATTTTTTGGGTCAACTAGCATGTCAACAGATCCAAGAAATATGTTAGGCTTCAAGATGAACCGGTAAAAATCCTAGGAGCTGTTGCTGACCGAATATTGCTCCCATACATTCCCTATGGGGAATGTTGGGAACGGAAATGCAGCTTTCTGAAAGGTTAACATGTTCGCCAATGATTTTATTTTATTAATCAATTGTAGTATAATGTATCCACATATATGCCAAATATCAAGCATCTGATCAACTTAGAAATATGAATTATTTTGGTTCCAAAAAATTGGGCTTACGCCGGATTTTCTAAAAAAAATGGGTCATCGGACCGAAAAATTATTTTGGGTGGAGATGCGGATCAACAGATGCTAGGAGTCTCTGAAGTTTCAAGATAATTGAGGAAAAACTCTATGAGCAGTCAGTATCCGAATATTGCTCTCATACATTTCCTATGGGGACATGGTGGGCACGGCAATGCAGAGCTCTGAATGGTTAACATGTTCGCTAACGATTTTATTTTAGTAATCAATAGTAGTATAATACGTATACGTATATGTAAAATTTTAACCATCTGACAGGCCTAGAAATATGAGGTATCTTGATTCCAAAAAATTTGGCTTATGTCGGGTTTTCTCCAAATTTGTTCACCGTATCCAAAACATATTTAGGGTGGAGATGCGGATCAACACATGCTAGAAGTCGGTGAAGTTTCAAGATGCTTGACGAAAAACTCTAGGAGTAGGCCCTGTCCGAATATTGCTCCCATACATTTCCTATGGGACTTTTTTTGCCCGCGGAAATGCGGATATCTCGGAAACCATACTACACATTGATCGAGAAGAAAAGTAATAGGAAACTAGAACCCAAGGGGTTGTATAAGTTGACCAAGTTTGAAGTTGATCAGATCAAAACTGTATGGGGAGATAGGTTGCGAAAATCCTTGAGAAGAAGAATAATAATAACTAGAGAACATTTACTGAAGTAACTGTAAATCTGCAATATATGGCCATGAAGAAATAGTATAAGGCCTCTTCTAATAAAGAGTTGAAATATGGTGTGTCTTCTAACATGATCATTGAAGTTGCTTGATGAAAGGCAGGTAACTTATGCCAAACATGAAAACTGGAAAGATTTGCCCGTGAATGACCCCACGGAGATATTTAGATTTTCATCAGAAATTATTTAGATCTCTCAAGGCTCTAGAATTTGGCCAGGTTTGAAGAGAATCGGAAGAAAACTATATGAGATAACACTGCACCAATATTGCGCCCATAGGTTTACTATGGGGATATGTGGCAGCCAAAAGCTGATTTTCTCGAAAACCTTTAGTCGGATCAACTTGAAATTTGATCTGACTTATATGTGCAAAATAACAAGTACAGACAGGTGTTTATTATGTAATACCGAGGAGGAAACAATAGACCATCTGTTTACACAGTGTTGTATAGCTACAGGTGTTTGGGTATATATCAATATGCTCCTTGCCAAATTTGGAATCAAATATGTGAAATTAATGGCTGAAACAATTATGTTCAAAGATTTCTCAACTATCGGACGAATCATTAATAGCAAGGAGAAAGAATTGTTAGTAATCCTGTTATATGTAGGAGTGTGGGCCATTTGGAAGCATCGGTGTTCAGCGGCCAGAAATAAAACAGGAAACAACCACCAAAGAGCCATACAAGCTATATTTCGATCATTGTTGATAAACTGCATTCATTGTGAATTTTACAGGCTAGTGGAACATAGAAAAGAAAGTAGATTTAAAGATATATGGTGCAAAACTGGCCTAGTATCAATTGAACATGGATATCTAAAAATAGCAGAAGCAGAACTTGTATAAGCTATCACACTCGCTGCTTGTTGTATATTGATATATGGTATTTTAGTTTATTTAATTGAGTTAATTTAAAAATTTTAATGTCTTAGGAGATGATAATTTTGAAGAATAACCTAACCTTGGGAATCGGTATATTTAAATATCAATTGAGCATCGCGTCAATATTCTGGAGGTGATCCGACTTTCGAGTTCATTAGGTTAACAGAGTATGACATCTTACATATATACAATTAACATCCTGTTGTAAATGTTTACTGTAGGTGTATTTGTTCCAGGGTAATTTACAAAAACTTACAGTGAAGTAAATTTAAAATGTGAACACAAAGCACCATCCATGTAGTTATAGTTTGTATACTTTAGCTTTGTGCATTTTACAACATAAAGGCTACTACGCCTGCTCGGTATTTAAGAATCGGCCAACTGGCATCAATGAGTGACATTTTGTTACTTATTGACGAGTCACCTCGCCACTAGTTTGTGAGCTGCACTCGACATTTGGGCCAATACTATATGGCTTATTGGGTAACTATGCTCGCCATTTGGGCCTACTACTACACGGTGTGCAAATAGTAATGGCTTTGTTGAATTATATTATGTTATCAGCTCTTTATTAAAGTTTTTTTCTATGTAGTTATGCCATGAGTGTGGTATATGGTAATAGAGTATTTTAGCTTGCACTGTTTTGATATGTTAAGTTTGTATTATTATTCATATACTATTAATAAAGCCTGCTATTCCAACCGATTTTTTATGGGGGTTTGTAAGCCTTTTTTAAAGGAGTTCCTCAGTGACGGATTTAAAAAAAAAAGGTCGTAGTAGTAGTAGTAGTAGTAGTATAGTAGTAGTAGTAGTAGTAGTAGTAGTAGTAGTAGTAGTAGTAGTAGCAACAGCAGCAGCAATAGTAGTAATAGTATATTATCTTTAAAAAATTTTGATTGTGGATCATATAATTCACGAACGTTCTCGACCTATCTGATAGATGATGTGAGAGTACAACACAGACAGCAATAGTAATGATGTCCCTGAAAATTATGACAGTAGCAATGATGGTGAGAATAATAGCGAATACGATGATAATGAGAATGAAAGCAATTGTCTCGATAAGAATAACACTGGTATGAAATGGCGATAATGATGATGGCAAATGTGATGAGGAAGACCATGATGATATAAATGATTAGTACGATAACGACAACTATACCACAATAGCCACCAATGAAAACATCAACAATACAAAATCACCATTGATGATGGTGAACAGATCACCAACAGCAACAACAAGAACATGACGATGACAACAATAACAACAACAACAACAACAATAATAATAATAATAATAATAATAATAATAATAATAATAATAATAATAATAATAAAAACAATAAGAAGAAGAAGAAGAAGAAGAAGAAGAAGAAGAAGAAGAAAAAGAAAAGAAGGATAATAACAAGTATTTTGAATAAGGGCAGATTCGGATTTAGATGCCCAAATAATATAGCCATAGAAATTTTCGCCATAAATATTCATCAAATAAAAAGGTTCAAAATGGCCACACAAATGCTCAAATTTGATTGGTCAAGGGCAGCCATCTTCTTTAAATATTGTGATAATATAAGCTATCTTCAATCTACTACTATTGGCTAATCATATTACCTAAATTCTGGCTAGATCGCTTTAGAAGTTCCAAAGAAGATTATTTTGTGATATATGACGTCATGAGATGGTTTAGGAGACCAATTTTGAAGTTCTGGCAAATTTGATGGATAAGTAAAAATAATAATTAGATCTGTTCGATGAACAGATATACAGCTTCCAAGAGTACCTTCACTCGAACTAGACCCTCCTTTCTTATACTTCATTTTCTTTCCAGTTCTCTGGCGAAATTATGTTTCTAGAACTGCTTTAAATAATATTTCTTGACTTTCAGATCAATCGCCTTGGTGGATTTGGAGCGGGTCTATATAGAGACACAAAACTGGTCGCAAAAATCAGCTAGCTCATTTGCCATCAACAGTCAACAGGTTAATCAGGGATTGGTCAATCAACAGCAATAAGGTTAAGAAGTGAGTACCGAGTGACAAACAGATTAATGTGATGGGGATGCAATTGTTATTCAGTATTAGTTGACCATGGGCCCGATTATCCCATGAACATATGAATACCGATATAAAACTTGCACTTATTGTAGATGCTAAGGATACCTGCTGAATATTTTTTCAACCCAATTTGAATGAAAGTTGTTTCTGCCTATTAACCCTTCTCCCGGTGAACCATTAGATTTGTATTAACATTTATTTAGTTGATTTTGTACTAATTTTCCAGTGTCTATTAAGCATATTGACAAGTGAACATTGTTATTCCAATCACTGGTTTACCGATTTACTACTGCAGGGTCAATCATCGAGCTGATTTTTGTGACCAATTTTGTGTGTTCTCCAAAGCCACCTAGGAGATTGATCCGAAAGACAAGACATATTATTTTGAGCAGTTCTAGAAACGGAATTTCACCAGAGAACTAGATTGCACATGAAGTACAAGAAAAGAGTGTCTAGTTCGAGTACATGTACTATTAGAAGCCGTATATCTGTTCATAGAAAACAGATCTGGTTATTTTTATTATTCTTCTACCAGGTTTTTTTTACAGAATTTAAAACTTCTCCGCCGAAACCAGCAGGTCAATCGACGGAAAACTTAGGATCTATGGGCTAGATCAGCACTATGTTCAAAAGAGCTAAAGCGAACATGATTGGCTGCAGTGTTTGGCGGCCATCCTGATGACATTATAAGACACAAAATAACCTTCTCCTCTGGAAGTACTTGTTTGATCAAGGCGAAATTTGGAGAAGGGGTTTAGTCCATGTGGGCGATTGAGGGTAATTCGTACGAAGTTCATATTTCAATAAACATGACAGAGCTAGACCAATCAGATTTGATCATCTGTGAGGCCATTTCAAGCTTTTTTATTTGATGTATTTTGATAGCGAGAATTGCTAAACTTATGTTATTTGGGATCCTGAATTCGAATTTGCCCCGTTTCAAAATGACAGACGATTGGTTTGGCGTCCATCTTAAATATTCATCCATTTTTCTGCTTGGTGGTTCCGCCGAACCTCTGGATGTAGATCAATCAAACTGGTGCCATGTTACACCAGATCTAATGTCCACATAGGGTCTGAAAAAATTAACTATATATATCAGTAAACAGCCAACATATTTAGAGAATTTTCCTCTTTATTATGCCGTAGCCATCAGTTTGGTGGAGCCTCTAATAAAAATGAATAATGTAACATTTAATTGTCATTTCATATCTGTTTACCATGGGTAATAAACTGGATTTGCTAAGTACTGTAAAACTGATTAATGTGATAGGGATTTAATTGCCATTTAATACCAATCAACCATTTAGTTCGATTATAGCCCATGAACATATGAATGCCAATATACTAGTTTAACTTATTGTAGATGCTAAGGATAGCCGCTGACTATTTTTCAAAGCAATTTTACTGGAAGCTGCTAGAAGTACTGGTGAAATATTATATTTGTATTAACCCTTATACTACAAAACCTTTTTTCATCGACTTCGTAGCAACTTTTCAGTGGCTATTAAGCATATTGCATGTAGCAAATTCAGTTTATTACCCCATGGTAATCAGATATGAAATGACAATTAAATTTTGCATTACTAAGTTTTATTAGAGCCTCTAAGAAATTGTTTCCTACTACATAATAAAGAGGAAAAGTAAAATCTAAATATTTCGGCCATTTATTGATAGATCTCGCTGATCTTGTCAAGCTCTATGCATAATCTTACTCTGCCAACATGGAACCGGTTTGATTGCTCTAGAACTGGTTGTTCGGGAGAATGGACCAGTAGAAAAGTAGAAGAATAATCCAAGATGGCAGTCAAAACATTCATTGGCCATTTCGAAAAATGGCAAATTAGAATTTATAACATCAAATAAAATATGTATAGCAATTTTCTCCATCAAAATCGATCAAATAAAAATGTTCAAATAGCTGGCAAATGCTCGAATTTGATTGGCCCAAGCTGACCAAGTTTTTTTTACATATTAAGTTACTACGAGGTTTTTTCACTTGGCTAAACATATTCCCCTGAATTTCAGCTAGATCAAATGCATCGTGCTAGAGGGGAAGGTTATTTTGTGATTTATGATGTCATCAAGATAGCCGCCAATCCCTTCCGCCAATCATGTTCTCTTCAACGATTTTGATTCAAGTACCAATCAAAAGTATATCTTCTGAGTTTCGGCTCAATTGGCATGATGGTTCCAGAGAATAAGAATTTTGAAATCCTGTGGAAGAATTAGAAGAATAATAAAAGGACCAATCACTCTAGTCTCCCACACATACACTATATACAATAAAAAACATAAAGTACACATGCATTAACGGTATATACACAATGTAACGGTCAGCACATCTACAAAACAGCAGGATAGGTGGAAAGATACAATGTATTAAGTCATGGTCACAGAGGCTTATCCGAATGCATGGGATCAGTAGTTGTTGGATGTTGTTTTAGCACAAATGCATGGACAAAGGGTAGAACCAGTTCAGAGATTTCTGTATCGCCGTTATTGCAGGACATCAGGAACACGAACTTCTCATCGTCAATTAATTATGGGAAGTCGTAAAAGAAGCCGAGTGCATTGAAGAGGTTCTGTCTTTCATAGTCTTAGTGGGCCAGAACCATCATATCAGTAATATAAGTCGTAATTAATTCGTTGATGTATGTGATTGTAGATCGGCATGGAGCGCTGCTTTGTAAGTATATAGTGATATATGAATAGGGAAGTCAGAACCATGTGCATTACTTTCACGTTCATATTTTTTCATTAAAAGGGAGGTAATTCTTACTTGTTTAGCTGGATTACCTTGGCCAGATTGATCTCCCTTTGTTATGACGATTAATTAAATGAAAATGTTGCCAACGGTGATCTGTTAAGACCTGTCATGCATGTTGTTTAATACGCAACATGTTTCGATAGCAACCACCAATAGCAACTTTTTAGAACCAACATCAATAAAACTCAAGGGTTTCATCTTATATATGTAGTCCAATGCAGTATGTTAATTAAGTGCGTAGATGTATGGTCCTATACTGTAATAGCAATGGGTTTGAGAACCACCACTCAAGCAGTTCACTTACAGATGTGGTCTTAGAAAGTAATTGAGCGCTAATCGTTAAGAACCACCGTCATCATACATCAGCATCTCTGTCTTAGTGAGAATTGTTACTGTCTCTAATAGCAGTGCTTTGGAGAATCCCCATCAATAAAACTCAAGTGGTCTACTTCGATATAATATTCCATATTTTCCTGTAATTTTTACAAGTATCACACTCAAACACGCTATGCAATCATATTAATCATTAATTAAGTAATAGGAATAGCAACACACCACTCGTGTTTCAGAACCTATAAACACCACCCATGCAACAGAAAGATGTTGATAGTGGCCGTTGAAACGTTATTAGGGCTGGAACATGGCGATATTTTCCTTTCGTTCAGTACCAAATAAATTTCAAATTTCAAATTTCTAAGCTCACAATAGACTGCCAGCCTTTGGTCTACTCATTAAAGGCGAAGCTTGCCAACACGGCCTCTATAGTGGTCTTGAGGAATATGCGATTACTGAAAGTCTATTTGCATGTCGAGAGATGCTTTTTTTTAAAATTTATCACTGCAATGACTGACTCACCGAGCGAGCCAGTCATCCCAGTGGTAAATTCTCAAAAAGTTGTCTTACCTTTGCCCGCAGATGGACAATCAGTAATGTCAGATTTCGATTTTTCTTAGCCAATCTTGACCATCAAAGGGTGAATGACTATGGCTTGATGTTGATCTGTCCCGGACAGGGGACAAATACGAATTTTGGTCAAAAGGCGATAAGCAAGCTTTAGCCCTCTTGTGTCAACTTAACCCTATAATGGACCAATGTAGCCATTGCAATGGTCTCTATCACTTTCCATTTGCAGGCAAGGAGGAGATTAGTTCTGTAAATTTACAACTGCCAAGAGTGGCTCGGTAACCGAGCCAGTCATTTCAGTGGTAATGCTTAAAATAGTTTTCTCTTGGATTGCAAAATGGTTCCTGATCATGCAAAAGTTAGGATTTTCATTTTCGTCTTAAGGTTAAAGCCAACCTAAACATCGTCTTGTGGTCTTGTGAACTATGCATTTGAATGACATCTAAACGCTCTTTTTGCAAATCCCAATGATAGTTTTACAAAATAGTTTTTTCCTGATCTGCAAATATACGTTAACGAAAATTTGTTTTATATTTCGTTTTCGATTAATCAAAATGAGTAGGACTTTGGGCGCTTAGAGACGCTGTTCACACAAGGCGGGCGTGCGTGGTGACGGGAGTTAATAAATTGTTATTTCATTTTCCAACCCCACCATAGTACACCACTCCATACTTAATAGGCGCAATAGATATCATATTAATATTGCATTTTTGAAGCAGAACGACAAATACTCGTTAAAACTAACGTGTACGCGTGTACTGGTATTGCTCCAAATGCGCACCCCTTATATATATATTGCAGTCATCCGCAAAGTTAGGCTATATTGCTCACGATGTCCAGTCGATCATTAACATACAGGAGGAAGAGTATCGGGCCTAAAATGGTTCCTTGTAATACACCAGAGATGACAGCTTCCAAATCTGTGTGCGTTCTATTTAGTATTGTTCTCTACCTTCTGTTGGATAGGAAAGCTTGGAACCAGGCAAGAGTTGGTCCTCTGATGCCAAGGTTGTATATGCTTGTGGATAAGTCTCATGAGTCGAAAGCCTTGCTGAAGTCTGTGTATATGATATCCACACCGCAGCCAGGAATGTCATAAGCCTGTGTCCAATCATTTGGACATTCAGGAAGTTGTGTGAAGCAAGAGATACCTGATTAAGCCATGAAATAATGTTATCTCCACAATACTTGAGCCTCTGAGATTATCCTCTTAAGGATTTTAACCACCTGGCTTGTGACACTGCTCTGTAATTGGTTGCATCAGTTTTAGATCCTTTTTTCAAATGTACATATGTTGGCATCAATCCAGTCTCTTGACAGAGTACCACTACTGGGTGAATGCTTAAACAAGATAGTTACGGGTTTGGAGAAACATGATGCCTCTGTCAATACGATAGGGTGGATGCTGTCTAGTCATGTGGCCTTCGACACTTTTAGCCTGCTGATATATGATGGTACTTCTCCTTCGAGTATCTCGATACTGACACTTATCTGTGTATCTCTGTAGTTCGAGCATGGCAGATCACCCCGGGTGATTCCTCTATCATGACAGAAGTAATAGTTTAGGACGGAAGCTTTTTCATGGTCGTTGGTATAAGTCTTGCCATCTTGCTTTAGACAGTCAACACTTGCTCGCAAGCGAGTACATTTCCGAAAATAATTGAAGAAGACTAGGATTCTCTTTAGCTTTCTCAGATAGTTTCCATTCATACCTAATCTTGGCATTTCCGATGACGTCTTTCTCCATCTTCAAGCATTTCCTTGTTGATAGGAAGGGGACATATTTCTTAAGATGTTCAAAGTATTTCTCTTTGAAATGTTGCAACTTCCCCTCTATGTTGGTGAACCGCTCAAGGTTGTGATCTCAGTCATAGCTGTTTACTGGAAGTTAGTCTCTTGTTAACATTCATACTTAGAATAATTTCCAAGTTCTGTTAGACACCCTTAATATTTTCAATGGCCTGATAGGAAGGCAGCTGATTTAATTCATACATTTAGTGTATGTGTAATTGTATTAATTTTTGTAAAGCCAACACTTCTTAATCTCCCCTAATTTAAACAAGTTTCGCGTGCACGCGCGCTGTGTAGTCGTATTAATAATTAACAGACAACTCATGTGGCTTAGTCTATGAACACCTCTGAACACGACCCTAGCAGCAGAAAGGTCTTGCTCCTGGTCGTTGCAAAGTTATTAAGGCTGAAACATAGCGATTAATTCCAAATATTCCCATAATTTATATAAGTTTTGAGTTCAAATGCCACTATGTGTTATGTAATCGTATTAATAATTCATCAACTAGTAGGAATATGAACACACAACTCAGGTTGTTTAGTATTTGCTAGCCTTGGAACATGACTGTTGCAACAGAAACATGTTGTTTTTAGCCGTTGTAGACTTATTACGGCTGGAACATAACGATATATTCTATAATATCACCTAATCTCTCTCTCTCTCTCTCTCTCTCTCTCTCTCTCTCTCTCTCTCTCTCTCTATCAGTCGCCCAGTCCCCATCCATCTCGCTCTCCCGCCTTGCTTATCTTTCAGGAATAAACCAAGTCGTTAGCAACAAATCATTAGCAAAGCAGATGACCACTTTGACGAGACATATTCTGAGGAATTAATCTTAAACCATTCACGGAAGAATTTCAAACGTAATGTCCTCAGTGCATTTATCATTAATAATGTCCGTTAGCATCCGGCTAAGTGTTTGAGTTAAACCAATGTCATAATAAGGTCATCGCAATACAAGCGCAATTCCATTCACCCACATCGGATAACCAGTTAACAGTCGAGACGACCAAGACGGCATCTGCAGTGATCTTTGCAAATGTTCATTTTCAGACCAAGAGAAGATTAATTTTGAAGATTTGCCACTGGAATCATTGGCCTGATAGGCGAGCCAGTCATTCCAATGGTAAAGCATCGAAAATAATGTTTCATTGGTCTGCAAATGAACAATCGCTATGATAAAATAGAACATTTCCTGCACAGATTTGCAGGCGAAATGCTTAAAGGGTTAAACCCCATACACTGCGGAGGCGCTTGGATTATGCTAGAGGCGCCTAAAATTGTGCGTGGTTAACAAATTAGCGACAACGGCGCTTCAAGAGGGAATTGAAGCCCATAAGTCAACATACGTCATCTCTTTTAGTTGTGACTCGTACCTAGTATAAGTAGGTCTGTAAGACGGTTTGTCTATCGGGCTTTCAAATTTGTGACATTTCGAACAATGCTGCATACGTCGAGAAAATAGCACAGCATATTTTCCAAGAGTCTCGTTCTGTTTTAGTTGCCAGTTGCAAGTCGTTTTTTCTGTCTATCGGCCTTGTCGTCTGTTTGTTCGTTAGTATATCTGTTGGTCTATCAAATATTTGACAATATCGGACAAAGCTTCCCAAGTCGCAACTATAGCATGTCACACTTGGTAGATAAGACAGCTCTAATATTCTATGGATTGCACGACATTTATCATGCTGAAGGATAGAAAATGTGTGCGCCACATCGGTTTCCAGAAGGCTGAGTTTTGGTGTAACACCCACTCCCACCCCCCACCCCCCACCCCCATCCCCACCCCACCCACCCGTAATGGCAGTGTGTCCTATTGGACCCCTAAAAGTAGTTGTTTACATGTATAGGTTTTTGCACAGAAATTCCTGCAAAATCTACAATTCATATTTGTGAGTACTGGTACTGTATGATTTTAGCATGCATGAGAAATATTGCTTAAGATGGGGACCCCAAATTCCAGGGTGTGGGTCCTTTGGACCTCGAAAATCTAGATGTTGTGGCAGTGTTGGGCAGCAATGTCTCCTAGTCCAACTCGGTTCATGATATTCGCCATACGTTTTATTTTGTTATGTAAAAATTCTAAATTGTTTCTCTGCTGCACTGTAGTAAATAATAGTTAATAATAATCAGTATCCAGCAATTAACTACAACATAATTCACGATGCCGCTATGCTATAAGGTTACACGTTATTATTATGTAACGTCCCAAATGCTATTCTTGTGTTACTGAAACTGTTAATGTTTCAATCATATCTCTTGTTTCTGTATTCAATCTTTCCTATAAACTATCCTTAATGCTCCTACTCTGCTAATTTCTCCTACTTTCCTAATCTCTACCACCCTCATACTGATACTACCGGAACTCCTTGTGCTGTTCATCTATTCGTATTTGTCCCAATATGCCGCATATATATTTCATCTTCTTTGTCCTACCTTATCGACCATGGGTAATGATTTAGCTAGTCACCGTGCGGCAATTGGGATATTTAATCTTTGTTTTTTCAAGGTCATCGGTCAAGGTGGCTTCAAAGCCTGTATCCATAATTCATTACATTGTTTCCGAGCCGCGTATTATGCTATCAAACTAATGTCAATTCATATTTATTGGCAGAATATTGTGTCCATCTTACCATCATTTTCCATATTCCTTCTTTTAGCTGGAGATGTAGAATTAAATCCATGTCCTCCAACCAACACCAATGATCTTTCTATTGTACACGTAAATGTTTGTGGCCTATAAAATACAAAAGCCATCTTGTTGAGGCTAACCTTTCCAATTTTAGTATCATTGCTATTACTGAGAGCCATCTCACACCAACTATTAACAATAATATTGTTACGCTTCCAGGCTTCCAGGAACCTTATCGCAGAGATCGTCAACACACGTGGGGCGGTGTATGTATTTATTCAGCTAACAGCACAGCTGCTAAACCCGATCTTAACCCAAACAAAACTTTAATCCTACTTGGGGACCTAAACGAAGACCTTTTACCCCGACCAAACATCACCTACGTGATATAATCACTATATTTGGGTTCCATCAGCTAATAAATGAAGTAACTAGGCCTCTATCAAATACATTGCTAGATCCAATAATAATTAATAATAGAATAATTGCACCAGATAGTGCTGTCATGTCATCTTTCTGTAGCAATCACATCCTAGTATCTAGTCCTAATATCTGCAATACCCAAACGTAAATCATACAAGCGACAGATTTGGGACTATGGAAAAGCGGACTGGTATAAAATTAGGGATGCCTTGGCCAACGCATCCTGGAATATTCTACTCAATGAAACTGATGTTGACATATGGTGTCATACTATTACCACGACTAGTATTCATGCAGCCAATGCATGTATACCCAACAAAACTGTAACCATAAACCCAAATGATAAACCGTGGATGTCAAATAAGATTAAGCACGAAATGAGGATCAGAGAAAAACTTTTTAAGAAGTCAAGAAAAACAAACCAAGAACACGACATAATAGAATTCAAACGCATAGGGATCTTGTAAACACTCTAGTTAGGACGGCAAAACAGGAACTTAGAGACAAGACGGCTGAGAAAATAAAAAATGGCCGTACAGGTTCCAAAGAATGGTGGAAATTGAGCAAATCATTCCTAGCTGACACTAATTCCAACTTCAATGAAATGCCTCCCCTCAAGTGTCAAGATGGCTCGTTCGCCTATGATCTTCCTGAGAAGACTAATCTTCTTAACAATTATTTTGCCAGTATTGCTACAATAGACGACTCCCAAGCCCAGCTACCCGCTTTGCAAGTATATACAGAAACGTCCCTAAACACTATAACTCTAACAACAACTGATATTCTAGATGTACTATCCAACCTAGACACGTCGAAAGCAATTGGTCCTGACCAGATAAGACCAAAATTACTCGTAGAGGCTAAACAAGTTCTGGCCCCAATTTTGGCGCAATTCTTTAAACTTTCTATTATAAATTCTCATTTTCCAACTTCTTGGAATGTGGCTAATGTAACGTCAATCTTTAAAAATGGCGACAAGAACTTGTGTTCAAATTATCGACCGATATCACCACTGAGTTGTTTAAGTAAGGTCATGAAAAGGATGGTTTATAAATACGTTTACAATTTTATTAGAAATGGTATAACACCTCACCAGTCCTGCTTTCTTACTAAACATTCGACTGTTAACCAGTTATTAGATATTTATAGCGATACTGTCGATGCACTTGACAATTTAAAAAAAATACTGTTTTTATTTTTTGATATATCCAAAGCATTTGACCGAGTCTGGCACCGTGGACTGCAGCAGAAATTGGAACAATTTGGCGTCACAGGGGACACTACTTGCATGGTGTGTAAGTTATCTTGAGAATCGTCATCAGCGCGTAGTCATTAATGGTAGTGAGTCTATGTTACTTTCGTTGAATTCTAGTGTGCCGCAAGGCTCAGTTCTTGGTCCCCTACTGTTTTTGTCTTTATAAACGACGTGCCCAGTGCTATCCTAAACAATATTAAGTTGTTTGCTCACAACCTACCGATGCAAAGTGCTTCAATAGACCACGACCTACAGATTATAACCCAATGGGCAGACACGTCGTTGGTCGGATTTAATGCCTTAAAAACCACATCTTTACTGGTCTCACTTCGTAATAATCCTACAGTATTTCCATTAAAGTTCAAGAATTCAGAAATACTTCCATCAAATTACCATACACACCTTGGAATTACATTTAATAGTAAAGGCCAATGGCTTAACCACGTAGAAACACTAATATCCAATGCCCAGCACAAACCTTTACTACTTAAGCGTCTTAGATATGTACTAGACCGGAAAAGCCTTGAAATGTATAAAAGCTTCATCAGGCCAAGTTTGGAATACGCTGATGTTGTTTGGGACAATCTGCCACAATACCTTATCACGAGACTAGAAAATGTTTAAAAAGAAGCACTTAGACAAATAAGCGGTCTAACACATAGAGCACACACGGACGATCTATACATGGAAACTGAAATAGAAACACTCGCTCATAGACGGGAAACACACAGATTAGTTATGCTTTACGAGGTTGTTAACGGAATGACGTGTGAAACGCTTACTAACCGCATTCCTTTAATATCCCAAGCTCGGAACCCATATAATATTCGGCACTCAGATCGTATTACTCCCTACCGCTGCCGTACTGAGATCCGCAATGGATCTTTTTTCCCAGCAACAATCCGTGCCTGGACCACCCTCCCTGCACCTGTCTCAACGACATAGCATAAGACAACCCCCACTCTGGTACTGTGTTGGGTCTAGAGCAGCTAATATTAATTTAAGCAGGCTTCGTAATGGTTGCAGTAGTCTAAATAGGCATCTGTTTGACAATCATCTGACGGACTCGACAAGTTGTTCTTGTGGATATCATGATGAAATCGTTGAATATTATGTCTTCTACTGTCCCTTTTATAGGGAGCAAACACGTGCTTTTCATAGCGCACTTGTAACTAATGATATTCCCCATACACTCACGTTAAGACACATCTTGTATGGCGAAACTAATGTAAATATAAAAAGGAATCTCAAGACATCAGAAATGATTTGCCAATATATTGTCGATACTGGCCGTTTTTAACAAGTTCCCGCTTACTTATCCAACTACTAAACAAAGTATGTGTCCAATTGCAGACCAAGAAGAGTATTCTTTAACGATTTACCACTGGAATGGAGCCACTTCAGTGGTAAATTTTCAAAAATATTCTTCTCTTAGCCCACAAATGACCATTTCTCAAGATCACTGCAGAGGTCATTTTTTTACCAACTAGACCATTAAACAGTTAAGTTGACAGAAGGGCGGTTATAATAGGACAGGGAAATTTCCTTTGTCTATGATTGTGTTAGGAGTTATGTTATCTATTCACTGTCCATTAAGAACTTAACACCATTGACCTATAGTTGACTACGTACACCTTATTGGTATGTGCGCGTAACCATTATTTTGACAGGACAAGTGTTTCACGAATACCATTTTAAGAACATAATTCTCGCTCACTTATGCATTCCGGATAACACCCGATGACTTCCTCATATCTCATTTTCAAGGCACCCATACAGAAAAGCTGTTGAATATTTGAAAATCAATTTTCCTGGAAATCATTGCCGAGACACGCACGCACGCCCACTCACGTCCACACACAAACGCACACTCGCGTATACACACGCGCGCGCGCACGCACGCACACAGACACACGCACGCACGCACGCACGCACGCACGCACGCACGCACGCACGCACGCACGCACGCACATACACATACGCATACACACACACACACACACATACACATACACACACACATACACATACACATACACATACACATACACATACACATACACATATACATATACATATACAGAATCTGTGCTTTGACACAGAAGGACACTATCCAGAAACTTTTATGAATGAATATGGATGAAGCATGTTGGATGACCTGTGTATGCAACGAGATAAATTAATTAGATCAACGCGTCATAGTATAAGCCTAATATTCAAATAAACATATACTAGTCGGTCAACATCTTGAATGATATTGTTTGAGGTACCCGAAAATGGTTATATGATATCCATATTCACATTCAAAAAAGTAATAATTAAATTTCTTATATAATTCCAGCATCTTATCACAGGAAGAACACCTGACCCACATTTCTTTCGTGATTGGTCAATTAAAGAAAACCTACAAACAACGTACAACTGGCCATTGCCCATATAACGACTCTCTCTCTCTCTCTCTCTCTCGCTCTCTATTTCTCTCTCCCACACTCTTATCTCTCCCCCCCCCCATCCCTCTCCCCTCTCCTCCTCTCTATCTCCCTCTACTCCCTCTCTCTCCCTCCCTCCCTCTCTCCCTCTCCCCTCTCTCTCCCTCCCTCTCTCCCTCCCTCTCTCCCTCCCTCCCTCTCTCCCTCTCTCTCTCTCTCCCTCTCTCCATCTCTCTCCCTCTCTCCCTCTCCCTCTCTCTCTTTCTCTCTCCTTCCCTTTCTCCCTCCCTCTCTCAATCCCTCCTTCTCTTTCCCCTCTCCCCCTCCCCTCTCCCTCCCTCCCTCTCTCCCTCCCTCTCTCCTCCCTCTCTCCCTCTCTCCATCCCTCCCTCCCACTCTCCCTCCCTCTCTCCCTCCCTCTCCATCTCTCTCTCTCTCTCCCTCTCTCTCTTTCTCTCTCCCTCCATTTTTCCCTCCCTCTCTCCATCCCTCCCTCCCTCTCTCTCTCCCTCTATCTCTCCATCTCTCCCTCTAACATCGTCGTGTCGT
>CM067361.1:15210087-15218475 GCA_034401795.1 Chaetoderma sp. LZ-2023a | reverse complement strand
ACGACACGACGATGTTCTTTCAAGTTTATCCATCCAGCATATGACGTCATACGACGTCATAATCTTCTATGTGGCGTGTATGATGACGTAATAAACAATGCCATCATGAATACCGTATATAACCTCGTCACGAACGCAATAATTGGTGACGGACTAAGCGTTGGTGTTCGAATTGTATATCTATTTAATAAACAGGCTGTTGAATATTTTGAAACTAAATTGACTGGGCGCTGTTACTGCCATAGGCAGCAACAGCGCCCAGTCAAATTAGTTTCAGAATATTCAACAGCATACCTGTGTGGTATTCTCAAAATTGAGATTCGGGAAATGCAGGGATAGATCTTTCCTAACACGGGCGAAGTGTTGGCGGAGCTTAGCTAGAGATGGACGGAGCATAGCTAAAGCTGGAAAAGTCCATTTCAAGAGTTGTTACAATTATTTATCATGAGTACATGTTTACATTCTTTGGACTGTCCGAAGCATCGTTAGAGTAGCCCCGGTCAGTGTGAGTCATACTGGACAAAGCTACTTCAATATTTCCACGTGGATGAAGAATGGTTTCGTCATGACAACATTTTGAACACAACTATTGATATAAATTTTATCTACGGACAACGAGACAAGGCTAAAAGAAATAATAATAAATAAATAAATAAGAATAACAAAACTATGTATTGCCATTCGTCACATTTACAAGTGCATCACTCTAACATCCGTTGGTTGTCAACTGTACTTTATACATGAAAGTTCTATTCTTCTAGCACGATATTGACGACCTTGGCCTGACAAAGTCTTTATGATGTCATATATATTTTGTTACATATTTTGTTGCTGATTTTGACTGTGAGCAGTTGCTATGTGGTACACAGTCACATCAGCAGCAAGCTATTTATCAAAATATACCTGTAATCATAAAGAGTTTGTTACGCCAAGCTCTACACTAGCGGGCCAAATTGGTTATATATATATAGCGACCCAATATCCAATTTGGCCCATTCGCAAACGCCGCATGAACTCTTGTAAACGGCACAGACCCATATACAAATTTGTTATTGGCGTGATAGTTTGTAAAGGGTCTGCACCGATAATAAGTTAGTATATGAGCCTGCGTCGTTTACAAACGGGCTAAATTGATTATTCGCGCGTTACATATATATGGCCTAAGATTAAGACCAACAAATTTCAGCTAAAGAACCCCGAATTTCAGCTTAAGACCCTAGAATTTCAGCTTAAGAACCTCGAATTTCAATGGATAAAATGTTACGGAATTTCAGAAAGGCATCTCCAGGGAAGTGTTACTTAGTGAAACCAGCCACGGTAAACAAAGACAAGTGAGGTGAGATTGCAAATATTTACATTCGTAAGAGAAATTAAAGAGAAATGTACTGCAGAATTTTGCTAAATATATATACTACGCGTTTGAACGCAGAAACACAACTGTACATGTCTGATGCTGATAATTATCGTAGCAACAACCTTACGGGCCACAGGAATAGAGGGGCCCATGGGCGTTTGAATTCAAGAACGCAGCTGTACAAATCTACGGCTGCTAATTGTCTGAAGCGACCACCACATTATGGACCACAAGAATATAGGGATCCATTTATACTTATGCACCGCCGATTTCTAGATTATCGCCGTCCAAGTTATGTGTGTGTTGGGACCGATTTATATACTTTGAACCTGGAATTCCCAGAATCTCAGTCTCAGAGTAACTATACAGGCAGCTAAACTGTTGGATATATTGAGGCTAATTTGCCTCCGGGCAGTGACTGTCTACGGCAGCAACGGCCCCCGGCCAGGTTAGTTTCAAACTACTGAACATAACGTTTATTAACTTGTAGATCGATCAAAGACATACAATTCGTACACTTCATAGCGGAATTGCTACGTTAAACCTTGTAATGATCGTGACGTCAGCTCCCTGATGACCTAATTGTCTATGCCGTTTTCTAACTAAGCTCCACATAAGTTCTGCGCAAGTTGGGATGAATTTATATAACTTGAACCCCGACACCCAGAACTTCAATTTCAGAGTAACCGTACAGTTAAAATGTTGTATATCTTGAAGCTAATTTGCCTGTGAACAGTGGCTGCCTATGGCAGCAACGGCTCCAGGTCAGGTTAGATTCAAACCTTTCAACAGAACAGTTATTAAACTATAAATCAATCAAACACATACAATTGGCACTCTTCATTGCGGACTATTCAATTTTTCCCAACTGTGTTAAACCTAATAATGATTATGACATTAGCCCTCTAATAAAGTAATTTAATATGACGTCAATTACTTGGGTGACAGATTGGATCCCTCCATTAGCAACTGTGCGTATTTTAGACAGGTGGTATTCGGACCACCTGTCTTGGAGAAGCGCCATCCTCTTGCTTCCAGAACAATGTGGCTAGTCGCAGAAGGCTGACTGTATATATTATGTAATTTCATGTTCGTTCGAATTATGTTTTTGTTTCTGTAAATTCTAGTTAAACTGTTATATTATGCCAACGTTATATGTTACATTGTAGATCTCTATATGGTCAAAACGTGTAATTTCATTCAGTACCAATACATTTCATTTCATTTCATTTCATTTCGTAACGACTAACAACAATGTTCTCTGTTTGTTAACAATGGAAACACGGTTCTGTTAACAGTTTCACACTCAAGATGGCAAAAGAACTACTTTTGCAGTGGTCTTGAGAAATTCCATTTGCAGACCAAGACAAGACCTTTTTCGAAAATTTACCAAAGGAATGACTGGCTCGATAATCGAATCAGTCATACCAGTGGTAAATTTTCAAATATAATCTTTTGGTGGTCTACAAATGGACATTTTCTAAGAGAAAATTGAGATTTTCTTGAATAAATTTTAAGTGTTACAGAACTTACAGCGCTAACCTCTTCGTTCCAGATACACTAAAGCCTGTCTAATATGACCACCTTATGGGGCATACACAATTAGTTATTACGGGCAGGTGGTCTCTTAATACAGGTGAAATGTTATAGGATAATATGACTTTTGGAGCCAAGAGATGGTGGTTCTCCGAGCCAGGTGGTATTTCGTCTAACTGTCTTAAAGGGACACATTCACAACAAAATGAGTCATAATTAAATTTCTAATATTCTATATTTTAGAGGCTTAATTTGTGTACCTCAAAGTAATGAAACGAAATAACTCTTAAGCTATAATGATTTTATTCCGTATAAATTAATAATTTTTTTTCATTGTGAAGTTGAAATACTGATACCTGTCTCTAAATCAATTTCACAACGTAAGAAATTGTATTAATTTATAATGTATTGAAATCATCATATGTTAAAATATATTTCCTTTCATTATGTCACGCACCACAAGGTAAGCTTCTAAAAGAATGCAATTTTTAACAATTTTATTTTCAAGCATTATGGTTTGAATATGTAGCTTTGATGAACAAGCGTCTTTGGCTCCAACAGATGATTGTTTCTTGGATATGTTTGACGCATCACTTATATTTACGATATTCTATGACGTCATAATCAACTACATGACGTATAACATGTCGTCATAATCAATTGCAGCATGAAAGATCGATTTACTACATCTTAATTGCTTAATAGTCTGACACATTGTACAAATTATATGTCTTTGCTATTTAATAAACATGCTGTTGAATATTTTGAAACTAATCTGATTGAGCACTGATGCTGTCATAGGCAGCAACATCACTCAGTCAAATTAGTTTCAAAATATCCAACAGCTTACCTGTTAGTTTTCTGAGAATTGATGGCCGGGGAATTCAGGGATCGATCGATCCCAGCACGAGCACGGTGTGGGTGGAGCGTAGCTAGAGATGGGGGAGACATAGCAAAAACTGAACGGGCCCAATGAACTAATATCAGAAAATCAGCAGACATCATAGATGGCTATTTGTATATAGGCGAGGGTTTTTTTAAATTTGAAGATCAAGATTCCAGGCATACGATTTGATTAAATCTGTTATATATGTTGTTTATGGTTATTTAACAAGATCACTCTGGGCGATATCGTGATCAGGAATGTGTTACACACTATGTCAATAGATGGTATAAGAGTTGTAGATGTACTATGGAACTGCGGTACAAAGATCTACTGAAGCCTTAATCGCATTATCTATTGTAATGTGAAAACGTGTGTGCAAGAAGGAAATGAGTGTTTTGCTCCAGGCACGAGTCGAAACAGATGGCGATTTGTTAACACATACTGGACCATTCAAGTTCTATTCTTTGTGACCGTTGTAGGTGTGTAGATGTATACAAAAGATCAGCATCTATGTCTCTATAGTGCAAACATTCACAGCCCTGCAAACAAAGAAAAAATCCATGGATACATAGAGTGAGAGAGAGAGAGAGAGAGAGAGAGAAAAGAGAAAACGAGGGGGGTAAGACAGAGTAAGAGAGAGAGAGAGAGAGAGAGAGAGAGAGAAAGAGAGAGAGAGAGAGAGGGGGGGGGGGTAGGGGGACGAGAGAGAGAGAGAGAGAGAGAGAGAGAGAGAGAGAGGTGGGGGGGGGGGGGGGGGAGAGAGAGAAAATGAGTATCTTATGGGACATAATATGGTGCCGATTACGTAAGACAGTGGGAATCAAAGAACCTCTACAGTGTGACATCAAACAAACAGTTCCTGCGCAGCACCTGGCCGGCATTACTCATTCCAAAACAAAGAATTGTATGTAATAAATCTATTACCATGCAGAAAATAGTCTGTTAATTTGTGGAAATAATGCGACCAGAAGATGTTGGACTCCATGACAGCAACGTCCTTCAGTGAAATTATGTTCATAATTTATCAACCGCTTTCCTGAACCGTCGCCTCGAAGCGAGTTCTGTACGAGTTATTACTTTTCTTTCTAAGGCCGTGTCTCACTTCAATATGGCGTTACTCAGGGTTAACTCTCTAATGCGAAGAAGGCCTAAGACATATTTTGTTATATATCATTTACTAACACGTGATCACTGTATTATCGCGATTTATTTAATCATAAGTGTTGTATATTTACAGATTGAATGTCAAAGTTCACATGTAACAAATCACGTAAAACACTGGTATTACTGTTTGTATTATGCCCATCTCTGAGCTCCCTTATGAGACGAGCAGCTCGATTGAAAGTGTGCTTTCGTGGTAATGTTGACGCAATATTGGAATTCTCAAGAGAACGTATTCCTATTGGTAGTTCTGTATTAGTGTAAGCATTAGCGATATGCAGAGAATTGGGACTATCACAATATGTAGTTGCCCGAGAATTAACGATACGCAGACAGTCCGGACTATCACAATCACGTGCTGCTAAGATATGCTGATGGTTTTCACAACGGCGTGATGTTGTATTGAAGCGGTTATGTGATCTAGTAATAAAATATTCACTTGAATAATCGCTTGTATCATCCCCGTGTCTATAATGATAAGTGATAGGACTTGTTTCACTGATACATTGATAAAGGCCCGGCGTCAAAGGCCTAGGATCGACGGTATGCGCCGAAATGGCACTACTGTCAGAGGATGTTGATCCGTCACTACCACATGAGTGATTTCTATAATGACGCATTTTCATCACCGGTGTCGAGTTTAATCTCACATTCGAGTCACGTATGCTGTTGCTTTTGCTGTGTAAGTTTAAATGACCGTTTCCGATGTTGGCACACCCTTCATGAAGAATGGCTGATGAACTTATATTTAACATTACAGAACTTTCATAGGAATAACTCTGGTTCCTATAGTACACATCCACAGGATCGAATTCTGAATCACTTTTAGGAGCACCGTCTCTGCATTTAAGGTTATCTCTCATTTCATTCCGGTTGATCGTGGAATGAGTTCTTATGACTGGAAGCAGAGATTCACTACCAGATACGGACTGTATCATATTTGTCTCTGGAGATCGTGAAACGGGTGTGGGTCGTCGTTCTAGTAAGTGAAAACATGAGCTATTTATTTGCTCGATGTCGTACTTCCGATGAACGTCAAGACAGGTACGCTGAGATTAGTGACGTCACAATGATGATAATCAACATCTGTGTTGTTAGAAAAGGGGTATCTAGCTACCCTGATGCCCTCTGGAGAATTGGACTTTATCACTCTATCATTGACCTGATTAGTTTTCACATCAGCCACACCACGGGCTAAAGAGAGGTTGTGGTCTCTAGGATGGTGGTACCTCCAAATAGGCGAAACCATATATGGGACAGTAAGACATCCTTCCTTTAAATCGTTATCACGTGGTTCACTATCGGAATCATCGCCTCTAACGGGTCACAATTTTCTGTAATTGGAATCACATCCGGGATCTCCTCATAGATATGATGTATCCTTTCAGTGACGTCAATGTAAACCGTGCTGCGCACTACGTCAGCTATTTCTGGTAATACGTCATTCTTGGATTTACATTTCCGCCTCACGTCTCGTCTCTTCTGTAGCCAGGTAATCATTAGTTAATCTGTAAATTATAATGAAAGTAATAAGAAGCTTAAAATAAAACAAAATAAGACAAAAATAATGCACAAAAAATAAAATATATGTTGGTCTCGGAATTATTAGCTTTTCCACGACCGATCACAGCAGTGGTCTTGAGGAATGCCCATTTGCAGGTGAACAGAAAACTATTTTTGAAATTTTACCACTGGATTCACTGGCTCTTTAACAGAACCAATCATTCCAGTGGTAAAATTTCGAAAAAAGTGTCGCTTCTTGGACAAATGTAAATTCAATGAGCAAATATTTTTAATAGTTTTACCAAATTTAGACATTAAAGGGTTACACCGATTTACCGAGAGATTTATTTACTTTAACTCTGGATATTTTGACAACAATTTGACTGAAAGTTGTTGGTGTCTTTTTTCAGTCAAGTTGTTGTCAAATGTTCAGCATATCCTGAGGTAGTCCCACATTGAAAATGTAGTCTGCAGAAATTCAGCAGGCATACGGTTAAACATGTATTGACATAGTAGTAGCAGACTACCATTGGATAATAGTTCCGATTAATACCATTAGCAGTCCTTTTAAGTATAAATATATTTATTCACGTGGATTCGGTGACCTGGTTTCTCGTTGTTCAGATATACAATGCATGCTAATACCAGGTTTGCTAAATAAATATTTCTTTTTTCCTAATTGAAAACCGAGAAACTGTGCTGTAGTAAATAAATCCGCAGACTTGTACGCCTGGTTAATCTACTTACGTAATTCCACCGACACAAATACATATACAATTCTGACATGATCACTGTTACTACATTCGTTAACAACTTATGTAGACAATTCTTAACCCAAATCAGACAATCTTTTTGTGAACAGATTATCTTAGGACTATTTAATTATGCATAGAAATAACCGAAAGTCAATTTATGACTGGCATGGTCAGACTAAATGCTAGATGCATACTTTAACACTTAGCGCGGATTCCGGCGGGCGTTGTCTCCAGGCTGACCAGATGAGAGAGAGAGAGGGGGGGGTGTGTGGAGTGAATCCATTATTCGTTACAGAACGTCATTTTTTTACCTGTGCAATAATATGTACTGAATATAAGGTCTTTAGACTGCACCCCAGAACATTTTTTTTTAATTCGATAATACCCACTGGACTTCCTGTTCCAAAATTCAAGATGAGCCATGGTACAAGGTATACAATATTCATCATAAACACCTGGTTCTCCGCCGAAGGCATTGCGGGTACCGTACACATATATACATATAGCTCAAGTGCTCAATATATCTCGCCAATATCGAATTTGCGTCGTTGACCAACGGCGCAAACGGCGTAGGGAGAAATACCGAATTTGATATCGACGGAGGGGACTTATATTAAATTCGATATTGGCGTGCTCGCTGATTAACGGCGTATAGACCAATATCGAATTTGATATCGAGCCCCCGTTGGTCAACGGAACATGGTCGAATATCGTGTGTCTAACTCAATTTCACAACTTAAGAAATTATATTAATTTATACGTAATCAAATCATCACATGTTAAACTTTCTAATTGGCCCAAGTGCGATATTTCCACGTGGTGTCTCTTAACATCTAGGCACACAATTTGAGCCTCTAAAAGTATTAAAAAACTTTTAACAATTTTCTTTTCATGCATTTTAGTGCGAAAATGTACCTTTAATGGATCGCATTTTGAAAACAACTCCTTTAGCACCTAGACTGTGGCTCCTATTGACGTGCGCGGTGTGGAATACAAGAAATGGCAGGTGTTTGTCAAGCCTCGCTGTGATTATAATACCAAGCCACGGGTGTATTTTAAACATTAACCTGGTAAACACAGCGCTTAAAGGTGCATATTTACAGCAGAATGTCTGAAAATAAAATTGTGAAATTAATTATTAATAACCAGAATGATTTACGCGCGTCGTATGGTTGAGACGCTAGCGACCAATA
>CM067361.1:15067587-15207587 GCA_034401795.1 Chaetoderma sp. LZ-2023a | reverse complement strand
ACATGTTCTGGGGGGAAGACGTATGAGAGGGGCGGAGTGGGGTGGCTGTGGAGGGGTGGGGTGGGGGTGACGAAACGGGGTAACCACGTGCATAATTATCACACGAGCCTTGAAATTTAAAGGTGTTTGCGATAACGAATACTGTCTTGAAATAGAGAATTAATTATATGGTATCGTGTGAATGTTTGCTGTTTCTTGGCAGCGTATTCGTACGAGAGGGTGTATAATTAGTAGCATATTAGTGAAACATAAAGACGACGATGTGTGGCATTGGGAATTGAATAGGAATGAGAATTTGTTCGAAAGCTAGTCATTCTTTCTCGGGCACAGGGATGCATTAAATGTGTGGGAACTTGTAATTCTTGGTGGCGTGTTGTCTCCTGAGTCCACATTCCTTCATAGACAATGTGGGCAGCCCCCCCCCCCCCCACCCCACCCCACCCTCACCCCAACCCCAACTCCCGTAGGAAATTATGGAACCTAAATGTCCTGCTTATCCTGTGGTAAATACAGACATAACTAGTTCGCCTTAAACAGGATTGGCATTAGGCTTGCGGCAGAGTACCTAAGAGGGGCGGTTCTCTCTCTCTCTCTCTCTCTCTCCCTCCTTCCCTCCCTCCCTCCCTCCCTCCTTCCCTCCCTCTCTCCCTCCCTCCCTCCTTCCTCCCCACTCCCTCTCACTCCCTCCCTCCCTCCCCTCCCTCCCTTCTCCCCTTCCTCCACCCTCCCTCCCATCTTCCCCCTCCCTCCCTCCCCCCTCCAGGTTTACCAAAAAATACATACACGGCCACTATCCACAAATCACCATTAGGTCCGCCAGGCCCCTAACAATGAAAAGCTATAAGAACATAACCAAATAAAATGAAATAAATCATGTCTTCACGATATATCATTAGCACATCATATGATCACTTTAATTAGACATAATCTGAGGTATTAATCTTAAAACATTCAATGAGAAATTTGAGCCTAAGGTCTGTAATACATTGGTCATTGATAATGTCCATTAGTGTCCAGCTAAATGTCCATTAATATCCAGCCAATGTCCTAATAAGCTCCTCGCAATAGGAGCACTGTTTCCTTCATCCACATCGCTTAAAATCACAAATTATGGACTGGACTAGCTAACGCTAGCGGCACTTAATACTGATTTAACTGTGCGTGGTTAACAAACCAGTGATATCAATGCTTGTAATAGAGACATCCGATCTGTCACCCCGTCTCGAGTATATCTGACGTCATAATCAATTGCGTTACATGCAGGCTGACGTCACAATCATAATGACGTATTATAACTCCGTCATGAAGCTCGAAATGTCCGTCAAGCTTACAAATTGCTTTGTAATTTGACTTGGGAGTTGTTGCTGCCATAGGCCTAACCAAATTGGTTTCTAAATATTCAACAGCTTCCGTGTATAGTTACCTTGAAGTTAGGCCGCAAAGAATTCTGGGCTCAATCTATATAAATCTAAATAGAGCTTAGCTAGAAATCGGCAGAGCTTAGCTAGAAATAGGCAGCTCTTAGCTAGAAATCGGCGGGGTATAACTAAATATTGATCATTCCATTGCCGTCTAAACAGTCTGATCGAGAGATTGACCTACTGAAACTAAATCACCTGGACATTTGAAGAGAGAAGGGGTGTCCAGTACACGCCTCCAAAACAGTCTCCTGCTGTAAGAGCGGAGATATGGAAAACAAGGGTGACAAGCCGCCAAAGAATTTGCTATGTAGCGATTGATGCGCATGCCTTCAATCTATATTATCCGTTAACTGGCTACCAATGTTTGATAGGAAAGGTGCCATTTTGTAGTTGTATTATTGAAGTTAACGGCCAAATTGGTGTAGTAGGTGCTGGGTTGAGAACGGCTTTGAGAACTAGGAGACAGCGAACGCAATACTAGAATCAGTAAACAGGAAGGAAAATAATTATGGATGATACAGAAGTATATCTGGCAGGCCCTCTCCTATTCATTGACACGTATCACACTTTCATGGTGTTGCCAAAGTGACGAGTTACCTGTATGGAACGTTTGCAATTAAAATAACTCTAACCTGTTGGCATTTTAGCATCTATCATTAATTTATCTCGAGAGAAGAAGACTTTTAATGTTACTTTACTATTATACCATTATAAAAGCACACGTTTACATGATGTTCAATATATTATGCTAGAATAATCATTTTAATATTAAGAATGGTGAAAAAATATTCATTGAATATTAAAATAGTATTTTCTATGCAACAAATACAATTATTATATGCCCAGAACCTTTCAAAACGTTCTAATGAGCAACTTTTTTTGCAATACTGGAACTGAATAATAATGCATGACCGCATTCTAGAAATGCATTCACGAAGCGCGTCTGTGTGATCATTTCCATCCATCAAACGCAAACACTCATGCAAATATGTGGCCATTTTTTCATTGGAAATAACCCAATTTGTTAAGCGATGTCATCAACTTCCGATACATAAAGGAGGTTCTTCTAATAGCTAGGAGTAATGGTCGGCCGTGGACATGTAATGAATATGTGTGTCAAATCTTCCTGTTCGCTACAATAAACACATTCATCATTAAGCCTATATCCTGCTCTATGGAGAAACACGCCTGTATTTATATCCCCGTGTACAATTGTCCATCATAGGTCTCTCATTACCTCTACATGGATACTCTAAAGGCAGGTATCAGGCATCACAACGTCAATAGTAAGTGATAAAATGTCGGCCCATATATTACTAACATGCTTTTGGTAAACGTTTGAATAACATTTAAATAGAGAAAGCTGGTACAATTCTTTCTTACAGTTTGAAGGTAAACCTACACTGTAAACAGACTCAGCAATATTACAGGATAGTTCATAACAATAAACTGACCTAGGGATATCAATATGACGAAGAGGGAGAAGAAGAAGAAGAAGAAGTTTATCCATCCATCATCTGACGCTATATGAATTCATAATCAACTACGTGATGTGTAGGATGACGTCATTGAGGATGACGCCATGAATGGCGTAGATAAGTATGTCACGGTCAAATAATTGAAGACAGAATAAGCGTTGTTGTACGAATTGTATGTCTTTACTATTTAACAAACATTCTGTTGAATATTTTGAAATTAATTTGACTGGTCGCCCAGTTAAATTAGTTTCAAAATGTTCAACGGCTTACCCGTATAGTTTTCTGGAAATTGATAGTCAGGGCGTTCGGGATTGACCGATTCGAACACGGGCGAAGTGTGGGTGGAGCTTAACTAGGGATGAGCGGGCATAGCTAAAACTGCAACGGTCCATTACCCGTTTTCATACCGCATTTCTCGAAGGTCTTGTTAATAATCACAAATTATCTATATTCACAATCTAATCCACTTCTGTCTGATCGCATACCTTTGAGACGCCATACGTGTAGGGGCATCAAGGCCTGGCGTCACCTCCAGGGCTGGAGCAGGAGTCTGCTCTAGTCGCGCGACGGAGTGGATTTGTGTATAATCATATCAATGATAGTATTGTATTCTATTATTTTCTTGAGGAAATACGATAAATACATTCCGGTGAAACAACACAACTTATTGTAAATGTAATCTTGCCACTGACGTATCATGTTAATGCCATTCACTTTCCACACTGAGCGCTTCATTCCGCATTAAATAAGTAATATTCTGACCTACTTGAAAACATTTACATACGTTAACAAAAATTATTTCCTTTTATTGAACCGACTTCCAGATTTAAAACCGAACAACAGATTGGCGTCATAAGATGTATTAATAACAATTCCATATCTACTATACAAGTATACATTATTAATAATCTTATTATAACTAATTAAATAACACGCTTAAGCGTCGCAGCATAGAACACTCAAGCGTAGCAGCAATGGGGGTAAAATTATAAGAGGCGGATAAGCAGTTATACGAACGTAACCTGACCGTAAGCAAAGCAAGGCATATCACGTGATAGTCATAATATGAGCAGTTGCCAAGCAATATGTACAATTAAAGTGGATACAGCATCGTGGACAATAATCAGCAGAGCAGCAGCTAATACTATATTTTACGAGTCTCAAGGACGAGGGAAAGGTCTGGGAGTGGAGGGTGGGAAATTTTGCACAGCTTAGTATTCAAAACATGGCGACTGAAGTAAGACTGATTAATCTAGGGACAAAGGTCTTGCGTTAAGCGCGGGAATGCGCGCGCATCACAAAGACCCGGATGAATGCGCGCGCATACCATGACCCGGCTGGCCCGGTGACCATAGGTCACCAACGAGGCGTGAGAAATACTTTGTATGTGTTCCTGATTTTCCGTCTTTTCAGACCATGATTGTTTTTCAATAGGGAGTGGAATCCTAGTGAAAAGTCACATCTTTCTTGTGCTAAAATCTAAGCTAAATCTGACCAATTGTTACAGAGATATCCATATCCTGAATCTGAGGAACCTTCTCTCATCGTGGGATCATTTCTTGTGATAAAATCTGAGTCAAATTGAATAGAGGAATCCAGTTTGTCAGTCAAGCATATGACGTCATAATCAAATGCCGAGTGGAATCTCAGTGAATAGTCACACATTTCTTGTGTACAAATCTACGCTAAATCAGGTCAATAGTTACTGAGCTATTCATAGATCCTGAATTTAATCCGATCACACCCAACGCCTGGAGAAACCTCTTTCATTGTGGGATCCTGTGTTGTGTTAAAGTTTGATTCAAATCGAATAGGGGAATTCAGTCTGTCAGTCACGCATATGATGTCATACTCAATTACGTCATAGATAGGCTGGCATCATAATCTACATATAATGAATGGGATATCTAAGTCCACAACAAGCGCTTAATAGTTCATCAAGTTGTAGGAAATGTATGTGTTTGTATTTGAATAGTTTGAAACTAATTTGTCTGTGCACGGGCAACAGAAATTGGTTTCAAAATATTCACCAGCGTATATATATAGTTTCCTGGAAATTGAGATTCATGAAGTTCATCGTTAGCTCGATCACAACAAGAGCAAAGCGTTGGCGGAGCTTAGCTAGAAATGGGTGGGTCATAGTTAAAACTGGACTAATACATTGGCAGTTTTGAGATACAGTTTGGATACATATTACCAAGACATAACAGCAAAGGAATATCGATTCTCGAACCGGGAAATCCAGTAATACATTTTCAAAAATCATCTTCTCTTGCCCTGCAAATGGACATAAATTCACTAAGCAAAATCTCATTTTTCATGCCCGATCGCATTAAAAAGTAATTGTTTTTTGGGTTTAGAAATATTTTATGCAATAGAAAATATTCACAATTATTCGATTATTTTATTTTTTTATCATATAAATTTACGATTTAAAACATAATCGCGATTTTCGATTTAATCGCGCAAGCCTAAGACAGATACCAATGCACAACCACAGACAGAGACGAATGCAAAACAATCTTTCTCCTGAGTGTGTGATGGTAATAATCCGCCGGTCTTGACTTCTTACTGAGTATAACGACGTGGTCATACACTCTTACATGTCGAGGCGGTGACCAGGGTCCGGGTGACAATAGCGCAGACGGTCAAATTTAAAACTCGTTAGTGACTTATAATGTCATAATTACTCAGACACTAATGTACATTAAATCCTTCAAGAGGCCGCAAGCCAAGAATTCACTTCTAACAAATCTGGAACCTTCTCTCCCTACTGTTTTGCCACTGCGATACAGCATTGTGTAACACCTGAGTAAACACCTTTAAGCAGACGAACAGGGAATCCGAAACTTGTGTAATTTGGTATTGGTCACCTGCGCCGCTGGTCAATGGGCGCTCCGATATAAAATTCGAAATTGGTCCCCTGCGCCGATATCAAATTCGTTATTGGTCCCATGCTCCGTTGGTCAACAGGTGCGTGAATATAAAATTCGATATTGGTCCCTGTGCCGTTGTTCAGCGGGAGCGCCAATAGCAAATTCGATATAGGTCCTGGCGCCGTTGGCCACTGGGCGTGCCGATATCAAATTCGATATTGGTCCCTGCGTTGTTGACCAATTGAGCAAATTCGATATTGGCGCGTTACATGGATATAACGTACCATTGTCTCAGGACCGTGCGATTGCATTAGTAACACCATCCCCACGTTCCCTGACCATCCTGATTCCACATATGTCGGCCAACAAATAAGATAAACTCACACGAATGGGAAAATAGGTGGGTAACAATGGATAACAATATAACAACTGAGCTACAATTTAATGTCCGCAGTTACCCCATGCAGGCAATCTTGATCATCCGGATTTCACAATTTTTCGAGGCATAGACACCGGACGTCACCTTCGCCATCCGCCTGTCAGCGCCAGGCAAGTCCAATTTGTCAGGCAGCATCCGGGCTTGAGGATGCAGTCACAGCTAAATCTGGCGTGGATGCAGTCACAGCTAAATCTGGCGTCCTTTTCAGATCAGCAGCCCCTCTCTGAATTTGTCTGCTTTTCTCAGAATATTAGAGAAAGCTATGCAAATAGCAATGCCCTATAACCCGTACCAAGTGACAATCTGCCTCAATTCACCTTTCCAGAGTATCCATCCATCATCTGACCTCGTATGACGTCATAATCGGTTCAGCGCGTGTATGATGGCGTCACAATCATTACGTCACAAAGGGTTCCATATAGACCGTCATCAAATCTCAAATACTCCGACACATTGTATGAATTGTATGTCTTTGTAATTCAATGCTATTTAATAAACATGCTGTAAGGCAGCAACAGCGCCCAGTCAAACTAGTTTCAAAATATTCAACAGCTTACCTGTGAATTTTTTTTGAAAATTGATAGTCAGCCTGTTCAGAGAGCTTAGCTAGAGATGGGCGGAGCATAGCTAAAACCGGAAACGTCCATTTCCTCAGGACTAGAAACAAAGTAAATATGTGTGTGTCCGTCACCCGAGTCTGTGCCCACGCTATAACAGCTGCTTAAGAATAGTAACTGATAGACCATCTAATGAGTCCAGACAAATTTCGATACCATCGTCTTACATAACCGTAGGACCTTAACCTATACCACTTCGATGTTAAACATTTTAAGTTTCTATTTATATTAAAGCGATGCTAATCTCATCTCAAATGTTATACTGCGCCGATAGATTATGGTTTATAGATTCCAGATCATTCATATCCTGTCACATTCCCGTTTCTGTATCACAATTATCTGCTTTGTAATATCACGCAAATGTTGAACAGCGATCGTCACTATTTTGTCTCCTCAAGCGATAGTGCGTGATGTCATGTAAGTGCCAATGCATTACATTCTGTATTATATAATATTCATCTCGTTGCATATTTTGAAACTAATTTGACTGGAAGTTGTTGCTGCCTATGGCAGCAACAACTTCCAGTCAAATTGGTTTCAAAATATTCAATAGCTTATCCGTATGATTGCTTTTATATCACCCTGCCACGCTATAGCTGGCGCCCCTATGACTGAGCTATATCCGGAAGCTGGAACTTTAGGATTTTTCTAATTGGTTGAAAAGTAAATCATGACAGCCATCATAGGCTGTAGAAATGTAGCAACATGTGGCTACTAAAGCCTGAATATCTCTCTTTAGCGGCATGATGAAAAGCTTAACATTAGCCGCGTAGTTTATGACTGGCATATTAGATCACCTGAATAGCTATCATTAGTTATCCTTTAATAGATGAACTGGATTCATTTTTCAACAAATTTGGTCGAATATGTTGCTGTCGTAAACAGCAACATCGTCCATTAAAATTGTTGAAAACTGTAGAACAGTTTCTTTTCTCCCGACACAGTAAAATAGAGAATATTGACATCAAACAGGTAAGGGGCTTAATTGACTTATTAATGGGCTGATTAGCGATCCTGTGCGCAATAATTAATGACAGATTTAGCCGTATTTCTAATTTGGTTGGTTTGGCACATCTAAACCGATTGAGTCATTATGCTTTTATATACATAACAATGGCTCTACTGGCAACAGAGTTCGAGGTAACGCCTCTTAAAAGTTGGTTGATCGATCTATGACGAGACTTAGTGCAGGAATTCGTTTCTCATTGAAGCACATTCATGAGCGCACGCTTATAGAGAATCTATAAATCTATTAACGGGCACTTTTGGGGGCTTGAAGGTGTGTAATAACCAATGGGTGAAGCCGGTTTTCGCTATGCCCCGCCCATCTTTAGCTGAGCGCCACCCATGCATTGCCCGTGTTAGGGTCGATAGACCTGCCCTACTTGAATCTCAATTTCCAGAAAAATGTACATGTAAGTTGTTGAATATTTTGACACATGGCAGCAACAGCGCCCAGTCAAATCAGTTTCAAAATATTCAACATAATGTTTATTAAATACTAAAGGCATAAAGTTCGTACAACTTGACGGACTATTAAGCGTTTATAACGACCTCAATAACGTCATTCTAATTGATTATGATGTCAGCCCACACATGGCGCTGTTGAGTATGACGTTATTTGTTGATCAATAAATTGGATTCACTCATGCTCCTGCCAACCGAACACGGCAGCGAGAGAAGGGGCGGAGTGTCGTTGTATGGATGAGGGTTTTCTCAAACCTATACGCATACCTGTCTATTGATCCTAGATAAAGTGTCAACCGCTAGCTTAATTGTAGCGGACTGACTCTGACAACTTACACATTACAATACCTCCACATGTACAGTGATAATAACCGGGGTCAGTAACCTTTCTGTTACCTGTTTTGATTATTACGATAGTACGAGTGTGAGTTCTTTTGATCTTGAAATCTATACATTGTCAACACTGATTAAAGATCAGGTAGATATGTCAGTGACCTTTGAGCAAACACGGCAATTCTAGACAATACACTATTGCTTCGTCATATAAACCAGTATTCGCTTTCTGGACAGTAATCATTGCCCGCAGAGTACTGGTAATATCGCTAATATGGGGCCGTTTCTGCAAAGCCAATATTAGCTAATTGTATACATAGACATAGACAGTGTATTACAAAACTCAACACAAGGATACGCAATGCAAGTACAATCGTATAAATAAACAAGTATATGAAACTATAGGCCCTATGTAAATTAATAAACACTACTTAATTAAATATATACATATTGTACAAAGCAATAGGCAAATCGCGTCCACAACCGGATTAACTACTGCAAAAGATTGATCCACATCAAGTTCTGAGCGTGTTTGGATCGATTTATGTACTTTGAACCTTGAGGTCACAGGATCCCGTTTTTCAGGGTGACTATACAGATAGGTTGCTGAATATTTTGAAACTAACCAGACCGGGCACAATTGCGGTCTACGCGTGCACCAATACCCAACCGAACCAGCCTCAAAATGCCAACAGAATGTATACAAAGGACAGAAGGATAGTCACTTACTCAATAAAGGACACAATCTGAATATAAACGAAAGCCGCTTTTAGTCGTCTAATATGCCTAGTTATGAGTTAATTTAGCAAACCAAAGAGAATGTGCCGCTCTTTCATTAGAAGTTATCCGCGTGTCGTGACGCTGTCCCACTGCTACCTTACTATATGGTGGCAAACAGACACTTGCAACAACAGGTGGCTTGGAATAAAGTTTTGCATCGATCTGATATAGCTATTATTTCTTAGACCCGAGGGGCAACTCCCGGTCAAGTATGGACACTCGTTAGTCACACATACCAATACACGGAAGGAATTGACAAATCCAGTTTAACGATCAATCCTACGATAATCAACTATGTCACGTGGTGGCTGATGTCATAATCAATTACGTCATGAATGACGTGATTAAGTCAGTCATAAACGCTTAACAGGCCGCTAAGTTGTACGAATTGTATGTCTTTACTATTTAATAAATATTCTTTTGAATATTTAAAATAATAATTTGACAGAGCGCTGTTACTGCCAGAGGCAGCAACATCATCCACTCAAATTAGTTTCAAAATATTCACCCGCTTACTTGCATAGTTTTCTGGAAATTGAGCTTCATAGAGTAGGACAGAGCGTGGGTGGAGCTTGGCTAGAGATTGGCGGGACAAGGTTAAAACCTGATTCCTACATTACATAGCTTACCTGACACCACCTCACTGACACACAATGCTATGTATATTTACTTTTAATATTGGCTTCTTTGTAGCACTTTCTTATTGAAGCTAGCGTGGTGTTGTGATAAATCCTTGGTCAAGCAATCCCCTGACATTTAGCGTGGTCAAGATTATGTGTTCTCAACGCAAACACTGTCGCTCCATTGGCCCTCCGGAAATGTATGTAATTATGTGTTGAAATAGAAACTGTCCTTAATACGTTTATTTTGACATTTAGATTGGCAAATTAAAATGACAATGAGTGGTCTCTGGACAAAGTCGTCCATAATTTAAATCATTGCCAAATGCATTGTGAATGGATTCTTTCAGAACTGCAAAATATCCCGTATTTGATAGAGAAGGTAGAGGAGAGGGAGGAGTGAGAAATGGAGAAGGAGAGGGGGTGAGGGGAGGAGGTGGGGAGAAGGAGCGGAAAAGAGCGACAGCGAGAGGGAGAGGGGCGGGGGTAGAGTGGGGTCAGGGAAATGGGTGAGATGGAGTGGGAGAGGGCGAGATGGAGGAGGAGAGGGGAAAGGAGAGAGAGAGAGGGAGAGAGAGAGAGCGCGAGAGAGAGAGAGAGAGAGGGAGGGAGGGAGGGAGAGAGAGAGAGAGAGAGAAGAGAGAGGATGGATGGAGGAAGGTTGGCGGGGTGGATGGATGGATGGATGGAGGGATTGTGTGAAACGGTGAAAGGAGGGCGTGAAAGGAGGGCGTATATTAATCATGCGAGATGGAAGGAGGAGAGGTGTATATTACGAGATGGATGGAGAGTGTGGTGAGACAGGATGAAGAGGATATGCTTATGGTGAAGATGATGATGACGTACGAATGCACACGAACAATCACGAATGAAGGGCGGGATAATGAAAGTAGTGGAGTAGATGATAACGCCTTATAGCCTTAAATGTCATTGTCCCAATACAAAACAGACGGGAATGTTATTAAATGTTTAGAATTTAATTTGATCTGAAAACTGCTGCAGGCAGCAAGAATCTCCAGCCACATTAGTTTCAAAACATTCAAATTTTATTTTTCTGTTAAAGTGGAAACACATTAAACGTATCTTATTAGTGTGATTCCCCCTGAGTTATGTACATTCTATTACTAGCAAGAGGCGGTTGCATAGGTATAAAATGTTTATAAATTTACGGCATTATACAGTATATAAGTTAAGGAAATATACTGAGCGAGACATATAGAGTGGGAGGGAAAGCGTGTTTCGTGAAGAGTTGGACACAGATAGAGTCTAGATGGTGGTAAGAAGAGAATTGAGGAGATAAAGTGGAAAGAAAAGGAGGCTGGTTTCCACTGGCGCCTGCCAATGTACTGATTAGTAATGTTTACTAGTGTTTACATCGTGCGATGGGCGATTATTATAGGAGCACGGGGTCATAGTTCAGTATCATAACATCATTATTGGGATTTTACTTAGTATGGCAGCTAGTTAGATCATGAGGGTATGTGTGTGCAGACGGCGGGAAAGAATAGATTAAGAACGGACGTGTATTATTTGAAACGTTCGACTGATCGAGTTCGTTCTCGGACGGACGCAGTCACCATACGGGCTGCCTAATCAATCAAAATCAAACAAGTGCGCGCTGGTGCCTGCTCGGATGATGGCCAGAAGAGCAAATGGGTCCCAGGACCCGAAAGACCCCACACCCCAACCTCCCCACTCCCCCCAAAGGTGCCGGGAGGTCTCTGACCTAAAGCCCCCCCCCCCCCCCTTGGGTACATCAGGTCATAAGACCGCACGCACCTACTCCCCCCCCCCGACCCAGCACCTACCCCATCCCTTCCCCAACCCCGTTAGGTCCGGGTTAGGCCCTCCCCACCCCCACGCCCAAGCATGAGGAGCAACAGAAAAGCCATGGACAAGAACAGCAACATGAGACAAAATCGAGAGACAACGATCAATACACACACAGAGAGACACAAGCTAATGCACAAACCGACGTCACAAGAATTCACAAGAATTCAACAGAAACCATAAAGGCCAGGTGTGAGTCTAGACCCTAGCATTGAGAACTAGCATATAAACGCCTTAAATATTACGACACACACGCACGCACGCACGCACGCACGCACGCACGCACGCACGCACGCACGCACGCACGCACGCACGCACGCACGCACGCACGCACGCACGCACGCACGCACGCACGCACGCACGCACGCACGCACGCACGCACGCACGCACATTTGAAACGTTCAGTATCAGCAATGTATTGGCAGAGGATTGTGGATATTTGCATATTTGTGTTCGGATCGAAATTCTCTTTGCCAAAAAGTAATTCTTTAGCTGTAAGCGTAGTGGGAGAGACATTAATTAGTGTTAACCCGTTGTTAAATGATGTCCTTTGGTTATTGTATTATGGGCAATGGAAAATATAATGATCAGGTGATTCGCTTGGAAATCCATAAGTGCACATATGGGTTTAAGTTCCATTTAGAACTACTCTTTGGTTTCTCATAGAGAGATAATCGTTGAACCAAGCAAGAAGATTTCCTGAAATTCCATATTGTTCTAATTTGTGTATCAGACCGCGGTGCCAGACTCTGTCAAATGGCTTCGAAATGTCGAAAAATAAAAACATGATTTCTTTTTGTTCATCAAGAGCCTGCACTCTAGCACTGTAGATATCTAATAAGTGAAATAGTGTCGAATGAGAGGGGAGAAAACCTGACTGGCATGGTGTTATAAAATCTTTTATCTAGTTGTATGTATGCTTAAAAATACATCTTTCCATAACTTTACTAAGGCAGCTTAATAGGGAAATTGGGCGGTAGTTAGAGCATAGACTTCCATCGCCTTTCTTAAAAATTGGAGTGACGTTTGCAGTTTTCCATGGGGTGGGAAATTGGGAGACGTTGACCGAATAATTAAAGAATTCTGCTAGAATTGGTGCTAAAATCTCTTTGCCCTCTTTCAATAACTTAGGGCGTAGATTATCAGGGCCGGTCGCTTTGGAAGTGTCTAGATTCGACAGAACATCTAGAACATCGGTGGTGGTTATTTGTATAGTGTTTAGTGAGTTCTCAGTGTACATGTGAAAGGGGCGATACTGGCGAAATAGCTGTTTAGGAGATCGGCGTTTCAAGGGGTTCGTAGGCAAACGAGGAGTTGTCTACTCATAGAAGGGGGCACTTCCTCGAAATTCGACTTACTATTGTGCGGAAGGGATTTGTATAATTTCCACCACTCTTTTAATGATTTGTTTCCCTTGTTTATTTTAGCCGATAATTTAGTTTTATGATCCTCTTTGGCGGTTTTGACGAGTGCGTTGACGTAGTTTCGTTATTTTTTTTTAAATTTACAACATCGTGATCTAAGTTAGATTTCCGTGACTTTTTAAATAGTTTCTCCATAACTCTCATCTCGTGTTTTATTTTGTTTGACATCCAAGGTTTGTCATTTGGGTTTATCGTTACTGTTTTATTAGGGATATTATAGGTAGCTGCGTTTATGATGTTAGATGTGATTGCCTGGCACCAGACATCGACATCGTTGTTATTACCAGGGTTCCCCCAGCGCGAATTTTCTAAAAAAATTCGGAATTTAGTCCAGTCCGCTTGGCCATAGCTCCAAATGTGTCGTTTGAATGATTTCCGCTTAGGGATAATAGAATTAAGAGTTACATAAGTTGGTGTGGTCGCTGCAGAAGGATGCAAGTATACCACTATTCTGGACTAATTTGGGGTTATTTATAATTATTGGGTCTAGTAATGTGTTAGAGACAGGGCGCGTCGGTTCCCTTATTAGCTGGGAAAAGCCCGACAAATTTATAATATCATTTAAATAGTGTTTAGATGAGTCAAGAAGGTCATCGTTAAGAGCACCGATAATAACAATATTTTTATTTGGGTTTTGGTCGCGACAGTTGTCTAAATTATCCGATATCAACTGCCATTTACCAACATCGGAATTAGGTGGGGGATAGATCGTGCATAAAAAATGTTCGGCTGGTCATGGATTTCAAGCCAAATCATTTCTACGTCGATACTTTCTAGGTCAGTACGCCTAGAGGAAGCAATAGTGTCAGATATATAGACGCGAACTCCTCCCCATGCATGATGGCGGTCCCTGCGGTATGGGTTTTGGAAACCTGGTAAGTATATTGGGTTATTGTCAATACTCGATGTGAGATGGCTCTCTGTTATAGCTACAATGTTAAAGGTTGAAAGATTGGCTTCAATTAGATGGATTTTATCCTTGAGCCCATCCACGTTAATATGGGTATTGGAAAGTTCCCTATTCTGGGGCCCTGGATTCGATTCCACGTCACAAGCGATGCAAAGAAGCATGAGAATTAGAACCAAGTTAGCTGTAGGTCGGCATTGGACAAGAACAGTTATTAGATTTCGTGGAACCTTGCCATTGCCAATCAGCGCTAACATATTGGAAGGGATAAAATACCTCTTTACTGATGTAGTTGATACAGTGCTACGACAATTAAAAAGCCCTATAGCCGGACGATAACTATCTATATCATTAGCCATTATCAAAGTTTAAGGTCCATATGCTAGTGCATATGGTCCAGTACAATGTAGGCAGGCGCGGGCGAGAATCAGGCAAGGGTATAGTTGCAGAAAACAGGATAGATGTGAACTGTAGAGAACAGAGGAATAAGGAGGAATAGTAATAGGAAGTAACAAACATTAGAGTGGTTCTAATAAACAAGATTGGCAGTTTTGCATTTAGTCCTAGTCCGCTCCGACTCCGAGCCAGCCCCGTGAAAAAGATCTGGACGCAGTGGGCTGGTCAGTATAACCAGCCCGCCATGTCCAGATCCCCCCCCCCTCAGGGCTGGCCCAGAGTCAGAGTAGACCCGGACCAGCTGCATTAAAACACTTAATATAAAATGGCGCTAGAGTGGCAGAGCCAGGAGAGCTTGGTTCGGAGCTTATACTGGGGTGGCGCATATACTGGAGAGGCGACCCGCAGCCAGTCCCGTAGAGTACCTGTGGACGCTCGCCTACTCGCTGTACAGTGGTAAACGAAGTCTGAACAGCCGGGGCCTACCCGGGTCGGCTCTCCAATGCGAACGCCACCTACAGTTGTTATCCACTACTTGGGTGGTTAACGATGCTGTACATTCACGTGTGGCTATTACGCCTCCAATTCCACCTTCAATTAACGCCTAGCACCGTGGTGTTAATATAGACATCTTTTGCTGAATCTATAGCATGGAATCCGGCGTACATTATTCAGTAATTTTGGTGGATGGTGTTGCTGTCTACGACAGCACCATCTTCCACCAAAACGGCCAGATGATGAACACATGTTATTCTTATGATTTAATTTTTAAAAATCAGTGTGCCAAGGGTTATTTATTCGTACGTGCATTGCTATGACATTTATTTAGCTTACAGTGTATATTTTAATTTGCATAAAATGCAATACAGTACATATAGCTTACAGTAGTTTATTGTAGTGAATATGAGCGTGGCAGTAGCACTATTAATCGGATTTGGTAAATGAGTACGTAGTAATAAGATATAATAACCAAAAAGCTACCGATGTTTTTAAAAACACGTATATAGGGAGAGAGTATGAGTTATTTGAAACGTGAAATGTCTTGTGATTGTCAAAGGGGGACTACCCATCAGCATATCTGCTTACAAATCAAGGGAGACTTACAACGAATTGTCCACCACCAGAATGGCGCTCTTGATTACCAAGAGAGTCACACCAGTGGCATACCCTTAGAAACAATCCCCTCTCAGTCCGATGGCAGACATGTAGCATATTATTTAATGGGAGGTACGGAGAGAATATTATAGAATATTACAGAATGAGACCCAAGTTATTGGCTGTTTGGGAAAATACAGTATCAACAATGGCCATAATAGAGGACCCGATCACGGGCATTGCGCCTGTTACCAGGGCGGTCATTCCAGTGATAAGTCTAAGAAACTGGTCATGACTAAGTGTATAGTAGTATCTTGTAGCAGACAGTCGGGCAACAAATATATGCAGGATGTTTCATGGGGGGTCCATGGGATTCTAAAAATTTTGGCAAAGCTGGGTTTGTTAACCCCTTAACGCCTAAATTTTTAAAGAAAAACACAATTTTCTCTTAAGAGCGTCGGTTTGCGGACAACGAGAAAGCGGTTTCAGAGGAGTTACCACTGGCATGACCGGCTCGATTACCGCGCCAGTCACTCCAATGGCAAATCCAAAAAACCCGTTCTCACTCTGTCTACAAATGCACCTTATGAAGACCACTATAAATGCCATTGGGATATCAGATCCGTCTGAGCCGGACATGACCTATGCGAGATCCACATATTCGGAAGGTTGCCCGCAAAGGTTTAAACACAGATCTTATCTCCAGAATCCATATCTAATATCAAGCCACTGGAAAGACCTGTGCAAGCCGCCCTCAGAATTGCAAACCTCGCACCGTCCACGTCCATCCCAGCCGGATCTAGACGTGTACAGTGGGCCATAAGAGGATCATTGGGTCCGACATGGCGATATCCCGTCTCCTCGTCTCAGAAATCGAAGGGGCGAAAGAGAGACAAGGAGAAACGCCCGCCCGTCGTACTGTTGCCAGACCGTCATATGAGTGGTAAGTTTCACAAAGAATTGGCCGGGAATAAATGTATAGTTGTATAGAGTAATAATCAGCGACGTCAACGTGTGCAGACGGCCATAAGAGAATCATTCGGTACGACATGGCGAGATCTCATCTCCTCGTCTCAGAACTCGAAAGGGCGAAAGAGAGACGAGGAGACACGTCCGCCTGTCGTACTGTTGCCAGACCGTCGTTCCAGTGGTAAGTCTCACAAATATGGCCGGGACTAGATGTATGATTGTATTTAATAATAATCCGTGAAGTCAACGAATATATTCATGGTTTCTCACAGGCGTCATTTTGTATGTAAATATCCCCAAAATTGGACCAGGGACGCCAAATGTAAACACAGGGGGTCTCACTGGACCCCCATAGAATTCTAAAATTTTACAGTGATGTAGATATTTGGAGTAATGCAATTATTTAACTCAGATGTGTATCATTGAATTAAACTGCATCAATTACAGCTTACGCTTACTGAACAGACATATCAATTGTCAGATCTTGATCAGAATCAGAGAAGTATGCATTCCATTATCTATGACTGTGCTAGAAGGCAGGTTATCTTAATCAAATCAGGGATTATCAAGTGAGAACATTATGCAAGCAGATATGTGTACATAAATCCGCAAAAATATTGAAAGATATAAGACTTGTTATATAATCGGCACCGCCACCTTAGTTGCCGCAAACAATATGCATTAAAAATGTATGATTAGTTAATAAAGAAATAACCACCAGAGAAAAATTCAAACTCGCTCATTCGGGGAAGCGTGGTTTCTGAAAGAAAACGCCGAACAGGCCCTCCATAATATGCTTCCAGAATGTTCATTTTCAACTGTTTAACTCGGAAAACGGAGATTTGCACAGTAAACTAAAGCAAATACTTCAAATCACGGTGCAAATACTTCGGAGTAGACATATGCCCTCATTGACCAGCCGCAAGGCTTAGCGGTGGCTGATCGGGAAATACTAACATTGTCCCAACACTGTGAAAGGAGTTTTTAATAAAATTGCAGATGCGGGTAAACTGACATTACAATTGGACTATTAGGACTATTATAAGCTTATTTATGCTTTCTTGTTCGCTACGCATAAAACATCTGCAGTTATTATAAAATGTGTTCATATGTACGAGTGTGATCACGTGCTCGTGTGTCTGCACGCGCATGTGGGTGTCAAATACCGCCAATGCCTTTGTGTGGGCGTGTCGCTGTTCTCCATAGAGCGAGGTTCCGTCACACCACCGGCAAGTGGCATTGGTGTCATCTATAGAATAACAGCGTATACTGTTAATATATCAATAAATTTGACGGAGAATCGTCAACAAATATCTGCAGCGCGATACTGATTTGTCTTCTTTCAAGTTTTCAAAGACAGATATATTGGTCGCTTGATACCCGCCACGCATCAATGATATCGCGTAAGAATCCACTGAGCCGAGTCATTGGACCATGTCGAATAAATCACTTCCGCGACAGTATAGCTCAGAAATAACTCCAGATGTTTCCAAAACAAAACGAGATTGATCGGTCGATGAGGCATCATCGCAAATTCCAAACGTTCAACGCTTTGCCGATCTTTTGACCCACCCGACAGCCCACCTCGATGGGGTGGGGTGGAGTGGGTGGTTGGGGGGAGGCTGGAATGTAAATGTCTCCACAACCATATGGGTGACTCAAATACCAAATTTGGTTGAATTCCGTCCAATGCTTTCGGAGGAGTTGCAATACCATCAATGTCTTGACACTTGGACCACACACAAGCGACCCCTGCGGGTAGGGTCAAATCTAAATGTGTTCATGCACTCCACATTGATATGGGTAGCTGACATACCAAAGCTGGTTGAATTCCGTCCGATGATTTCGGAGGATTACATTAGAATCAATTTTTTACCATTTACCCCCCCCCCCACCACCACCCCCCCCCCCCAACTCCCTCACCCACTCATGGGGGGGGGGGGGGGGGGGCCAAATATAAATGTGCTCATGTACTCCATATTGATATGGGTAACTGACATATCAAATTTCGTTGAATTCTGTTCAACGATTTCGAAGGAGATGTGTTACAATCAATTTCCGCAGGTTAATTTTACCCTTTGACCCCTCCGTCGCCCCGTGGGGCGGAGCTAAATGTGTCTGGCCTCTTGCACTCCGCAATCATAAGGGTAACTAAAAAATCAAATTTCGTTGAGTTACGTCTAACGGTTTAAGAGGAGTTGCGTTACATGTGATTTTAACTTGTGACCACTCCCGACATGGGGACGGATCCAAATGTAAACATCGGCGTGCAAAGCGAAATCACATGGGTAACCCACATACCAAATTTGGTTAAATTCCACCTAACGGTTTAGGTGGAGATAGCGTGACAGACGGACGGGTGAAAAAACGGATAGATGGGCAGACAGGCAAACGGACGGAGGCGATTATAATATCCCCGACGTTTTTTAAAACGTGGAGATAATAACAAGTACTCTTGAATACTTTGAGCACAATGGACCTTTCGGGTTTTAGCTATGCCCCGCCCATCTCTAGCTAAGCTCCACCCACACCTCGCTCTTGTTGGGATCGGACTATTAATTTCCAAAAATCTACACAGGTAAGCTGTTGAACATTTTGAAACTAATCTGACTGGGTGTTGCTGCTGCCTAAGGCAGCAGCATCGCCCAGTCAAATTAGTTTCAAAATATTCAACAGCATGTTTATTAAATAGCAAAGAATTACAAAGACATACAATTCATACAACGTGTCGGACCATTTGAGATTTTGTGACGGTCTGTATGTAACCCTTTGTGACGTAATGATTATGACGTCATCATAAACGCGCTGAACTCATTATGACGTCATACGAGGTCTGATGATGGATGGATATTCTGGAAAGGTGAATTGGATTAGAAGGGGCATTGCTGCCCAAAGCAGAAATGACTTCCGATCCAATTATGTTCAAAATAATCAACATAACCTATGTTACATCATGTTCAATAGCGTACTAACTAAACTGTTTCTGTTCTTGTTTTTCGAAACTTGTTTTGAGAAAATGCTAAACTGTACCATAGGATGAGTGATCCTTTCTTGGATTTTATGAAATTTTCCATATACTTTATGTTCTGCACATCTGACATTGACCATTGGGCGCACCAATATTCCATCTGTTATTGGGCCGCCCGCCAGCTGAATATATTCAGCAGCGTGTTGGGTTAGTGTCGTTGTCCAATGTGTGCGCCGAAAACCAATTTCATGTTGGCCTTAGCCTGTTGACAAACAGGAACGACTAGAACCAATCGGTTAATCTTTCTTATTGTCGAGTCCAGTCTAGCAACGATCCAATTGCGTCATCGGAACGCGACGTAGACACCGTTTACATTTCTCCAGCGAAAGGTTAACTATGTGGTGTGAGTATATTTAGGTATTCCCAGTATCAGAGCGCGGTCTGAAGTTATGTGTTTGATACACACGTATCACAGTGAAGTATTTGGAGTGGTGATCGTGAGGTCACATTCCTGAAGCTAACCACGATACAATATATAAAAGAATTTCAAGATAATTGTCGAATGTTGTATCATGGGTACTTCAACATTCGTTGGACTGTCCGAAGCCTAGTTTAATGATCTCCGGCAAGTCTGTATTGTTCTGCACAAAGCTACTTCAATATTTCCAGGTGGATGGAGAGTGGTTTCGACAATGCATTGAATACAACAATTGATCTCAATTTTATCTACGGCCATGGATTATATAGTAACACAACTATCTCACGACATTCTTCAGACTTACAAGTGCATCTCTCTAGCATCGTATGGTTTGAGTCGTAACTGACATTATATCTTATAAATGCTATTCTTATGACAAGATATTGTAACACTTTCACCATGGCAGATACATTCTTTATGATGTGAGAAATAGTCTGTTAAATATTTTGAAACAAATTTGCCTTGGAGCTGTTACTGCCTATTACTAAATCCAGATAATTGCCGGTTGATGTCTGGCTTTGCAAGGCATTGTTAACGCCATTGATCCGGTGGTGTTTGGAATCTATGATCGCTGTGATCAATTCTCCCCTGTCAATAAGAATAGGTGTAAAACTGGCACAGTCCTTCGAATGTGACGAATGAGGGTTAAATGGTTTAATTCTCCATTCGATATATAGTATAACATGTCTAATTCAGTACACACAATTAGTCACTATGGACAGGTGGCCCCTTCATAGTTCATACAAGTGACTCGTTATAGGATAATATGCCTCTTGGAGCCAATACCCGGTTCTTACGACTAGCTAGCTTGAAGGACCACTATTTTCTGGGTCCAATACAAGATAATTTATTGGTCAGGTTTGACGTATCAATTATAGTGATCACATCATATGACTGACCGTTTTACTGCTTGTTTGACGACAATTGACTGAATGTTGCCTACCACAACAACAACCACATCCAATCGAACTGATATTAAAATGTTCAACAGGCGCCAGATATATATATTTTTTATGGTCTACTGGATATAGCATAACTTTCTTGGAATTTTAAGATCAATATTCCGAATACGGTTGGCTTAGCGGTGTTATATTTTATTTTTGGTGGCTAAATGGCCATAGCTCCTGAACCCCTTGGAGTATCTCGATTCTGTAAACGGGCTCATGTAGAGGATGACGGTCCGAAGGTGACGTAAGATTTCCGGACGAAATAAAATGAATATTGCGTAACTTATGCGTAACTCATGGACAAATGGGAGAAAATGTTCTCTATTCTCCGTGGGTTTTTTTTATCCTATCGACTTGAAACTTGGCACACTTCTAGCAGGTATTGGCCCGATTGTGGCTATTCAACAAAAATATATTTTTTAACAATCAATTTTATATATATTATTAATTTAATATAGGAATAGTCGGTAAGTTTTTATCATGGTCAAATGTTTATGGTGTAAACAACTGTGTAGATACGTTATAAATTGTATTTTTTTACTTTCACTTTCTTTACTTTGTACGGTTCTCAACCTTGTGCACTATTAACTACTCTCCAATTGCTTCTCTACAGCTCACCTCACTACATCCTATCTACAACATGAAACGATGGCTCACACGGTACACAAAATGAATTCATTGTTCATCAATAGCGATAGAACTATGGCGACCAAATACGATGAGATACACTTAACCGGAACTTAATGGATATTGATCTTCAGCAGTATAGGGTCGCCATAGGACCACAAAACTTAAAATCTTACACGTCTTGTATTCAACAATATCAGAACAATGGGCACATCAAAATGTCTAAATGTGCCATTGCATTTATGTATATCTGTGTTTGTTTATTAATAATGGCGCTGATGACTGTTTTTACTAATATTACCTATGTATGCTATGGCGCATTAGGGGAACGTGCATATAATGCTTTAAAGAAAACTCATTGTGTTGAACATATAGTAAAAGCACAATCGCGGGATCAATCAAGAAGGTCGATTTTAGGAACACTGGCTTTTTTAATTTGGTAACATGCAATTTATGCAATATCAATAACAATAATCTCGCGAATAAAAATTCTCTAATCCAATGTAACGATATTCATTTAAACCCTGGTCCCTACACCTCAGCCACTGGTTCTGGTATGGAGGGTGGTCAGTTGTCTATCTTTCACTTGACCATCCGTAGTCTTAGAAATAAACTTAATAGCAGTATTGCAGATATAATAGAGGACTTTGAAGTCGTGTGCTTTACGGAAACAAAACTTGATGACTCGTGCGACAATGACAACTTACTGTTAAACAACTTTTATCCTCCAATACGCAGAGACAGGGATTCTGACGGGGGCGGAGTTGCAATTTACGTCTCAAAGCGGCTTAATTATAAAAGAAGATTTGAGCTAGAACATGATAGATGCGAGCTTATAAGGCTGCACATTAGATTTAAATTACAAAAATTCCTTTTTATGTGTTTTCTATAGACCACCGAGATCTTACGTCTCAACATGGGATGCTTTTACAGATTCTATTGATATGGCCACTGACACGGGCTTACCATTAATTATAGTAGGTGATTTGAATGAAGACCTCTTAGATCATTCACTACACCATCTAACTGATATAATGGTGATATATAATCTAGAAAACGTAATTAAATCCCCAACCAGAATTACGGACACAACTCAAAAGCCTTTAGACCCCATAATAATCAATGACTTAGTGGAACCAATTGATTCTGGCATCATCCCAATATTAGCATCCGTCTCAGACCATATAGCAACATATATCACAATAGAATGTGAAGATTATTTACAACCGACATATACCCGTGAGGTATGGATCTACCACAAAGCGAATCTTGGTAAATTAAAGACGGAATTGGTCGAAACAAATTGGAACAACATATTAAATCGCTCAGATAGCATTGACGAGGCTTGTGAGGCATTTCACGAAAATATTATGGCTATTGCAAAATCATGCACTCCAGTGCACAATGTAAGAATACCAGATAATGATAAACCGTGGTACGACAACGTGATTAGAAGTGAAAGTAGAAAGCGTGACAGGTTGCGCAAGGCAGCTAGACGTACGGGAAAACAGTCAGATTGGGATAATTATAGAAAACATAGAAACCGAGTCAACAACATGAAAACTTATGCGAGGCAAAAATATATTAATAGCTTGGACGAGGAATTAAGCGAACTTTCTGTGCGAAACTGTAAGAAATATTGGAAAATCGTCCGGTCATTAGTTACTGGAAAGAGCAACCGTAGTAAAATTTCACCGCTTGTGTACAAAAACGTGCAATGAGACGTGGAGGATATCGCCTTCTCGGATCAAGAACAAGCAGATTTGCTGAATTCATATTTTGCAAATATTGCCAAATTAGATGATAGTAATGTTGTTCTTCCAACTTTTAGATTTAAATGCGACGGCCGAATAAACTATATTTGCTTTCTGCGCAGGAAATAGAAGAGACAATTTTATTACTACCAACAAACAAAGCATCGGGTCCAGACAAAATTAACCATAAACTGCTCAAGATGTGTCCGAAAGAAATTTCCATTCCTCTCAGCATTCTTTTTAATAAATCGCTAACTGACTGTCGTTTCCCATCATAATGGAAAACTGCGATGTAGTGCCATTATTCAAGAAGGGTGCTGAGAGTGATCCAGCTAATTATAGACCTGTGTCATTACTAAGTTGTGTTGGTAAATTAATGGAACGTCTGGTATTTAAAAAGCTATATAATCACATGAATCAATACAATTTGCTTTATAAATATCAAGCCGGATTTCGTCCTGGATGCTCGACTGTGTATCAGCTAATAGACATATATAATCAAATTGCCAAGGGTCTCAATGAGCGTCAACAAACATGTTCAATATTCTGTGATATCTCAAAAGCATTTGACAGAGTATGGCACAAAGGCCTTTTGTTTAAATTAATTGGTCGAGCAAATAATGATAATGACAGCCCTGCTCTCGTATTTGGCAATAAGAATCTTGAATATTCAGAGACGCACAAGCATCTAGGGGTCACCCTATCCCAGAACCTTAGCTGGAAAAGTCATATTGATTCTATATTAAAAAAATCTACTAAAGTACTTTCGACTATGAGAAAACTCAAATTTACTTTAAATTGATCCACACTTAATACAATTTATGTTTCCTATCTTCGATCTTTATTAGAGTATGCGTCTAGTGTGTGGGACGGTTGTCCTATTGATGAAGGAATTAAATTGGAAAGATTTCAACTTGAAGCTGGTCGAATTGTGACAGGTCTCCCTAGATTCTCCTCCATAGCTAGCATTTATAATGAAACGGGGTGGGAGACACTGAAAGACAGACGAAGGCAGCAGAAACTCATAACGTTACACAAATTACTGTACGACGATAAGGTACCAGATTTTATGACGGACATTACACCGACATGCACAAATACAACAGAGCGCTACGACTTACGCAAGCCACACAATGTCAATGTGCCCCTATCACGATTGGAAATATACAAAAAATCGTTTTCCCAAGCACCATTCAAATCTGGAACACACTTGAAAAAACAATGTACAATCAGAATCAAAAATTTCAAAATTTAAGAAGCTAATAAAATTTAGAAACTATATCACTCCGAGTTTCTATAACTACGAAATTCGAAAACTTTCTATCCTTCATACCAGACTACGTAACAACTGCTCCAACTTAAATTGTGACTTATATAGAATAGGATTATTTCCCACACCTAGCTGCTTTTTTAAGACAGGAGTAGAAGATGCAAATCACTTTCTTTTAAAATGTCCTTACTACACTATACAAAGACAGCACTTATTACAACAACTACATCTGTATATTCCTTTGACGAGTTACTTGCTATGCAAAGGAAATACATCTCTATCCGTCCAGGAAAATGAATACATCTTCAAACAAGTTCAAAATTATATTCAAGCTACTGGCAGATTTTAACCTCATATATGTTCCAAACGTTTGATATGCTGTAGGAATAGTCCGTATTTTTATTGTCATGGTTACATGGTTAGGATACAAATGCCTGTATAGATATACTATATACTTTAAATTTTTGCTTCCGCTGTCGTTACTGTTAAATGTTTATGATAGAAATGACTGCATAGATGTTCTATATAATGTAATGCTTTTTTTCCGCTGTCGTTACTGTGTATATAGTTCTTCCCATACTCACAATTAATGTATTACTCTCCTATTGCTTTTCGGGCCATCCACGATAATGCGATGCCGCAGACGACGATGACGACGACGACGACGACGACGATGACGACAGGAGAGGGGATGATGGGGATGCAATAAAGGCTCGCTAAACCGTTAATCTCCTCAAACTTTTCGTTCCAAGTTATGAGGAGGTTAAAAGTTCAGATTTACCTAAATACACAGGAGTGGAGCCATTTTGAATGTGTGGGGTGGGCGGGGTTGGAGGTGACTGGGTCTCATTTCTCGTTTCCGTTTCGTTTTTCGTGTAAGAAACGAGAAGAGAAGACCTGGTGAAAGCATGGTGGGAGTTGAGAGGAAGGGTTGGGTTGGGTAAACGGGGGTAAATGACGACGGTCTGGAATAACCATGAATATGGTCTGTTAATTCAATTATTCGTTATATTAATGGCTAACTGCTATCCGACAATGACAGTGTTTGAAGGAGCTGTTCTTTTCTTTCCTATTCTTTTTTAATCTGTTTACATTTTTTTTCTCCCCTACATCTCTCTCTCTCTCTCTCTCTCTCTCTCTCTCTCTCTCTCTCTCTCTCTCTCGCTCGCGCTCTCTCTCTCTCTCTCTCTCTCTCTCTCTCTCACCTCTTAATTTATTGTTTCTCTCTCACCTCGGTTTAGTGTTCTCAATCATTGGCTGCTTATAATAATTCTGTAGGGAGAGGGCAAATCTAAGTTGTAAGAACTTGTGCCCGATACCATTGTGCAATTGTTACAATAAAATATGTTTAAATCAAAAACAAAATTTGAATCCGCCCATTATTTTCCGCGGAACTGCCATTTTCTCTCATTTTTTCGTGATTTACGCATAAGTTACGCAATTTCCACTTTATTATATCCCAGTTTCTTGCGTCACCTTCGGATTGTCATCCTCTACACGAGCCCGTTTTCAGAATCGAGATGCTCTAAGGGGTTCAGGAGCTATGCCCATTTAGCCACCCAAAATGATTATTTTATTTAGTGTTATTTAACAGCCGCGACCTGCTCAATGTCGTGGTCCAGAATATGTATATGTAACGCGCCAATATCAAATTTGCGCCGTTGGCTCAACGGCGCAAGGACCATTATCGAATTTGCTACAGGTGCGCTCGTTGGCCAACGGCACAGGGTACCAATAGCAATAGCTATATTTGCGCCCATATGAAACAGTATGATTTTACAAACCATTTCTAATTCCCTGCTTGTACCCTGTCTTATTAAAGGTGCATATTCACAACACAATGGCTGAAAATAAAGTTGTTAGAATTATATACTTTTAGAGGCTTAATGTAAGGAAACGAAATAAATCTTAGCATAAATTAACATAATGTTTTAAGTTGTCAAATTGAAATACATGCACGAGTCCCTAATTGTAAACCTTAGTTTATTTATATGGAATGAAAACATCTAGTCACACAATTTAACCGTCTAAATGTATACAATGTTAACAATTTAATTTCAAGCATTATGGCGTGAATATGCACCTTTAATGGTCAAGTTCACTTTTTATTCGCTCAGGCCTTATAATGGCAAAATGTATACAGGTGTACTCAGGTGTTAGCGCTATCAAATAAGATATTGGTCCTTGCGCCATTGGTCAACTGCGCAAATTCGATATTGACACGTTACATATACACGCCTGTATCAATAGATTGTATAGGATGTGTATTGTGTAAATGTACTATGGATTTGTAGTAATGAAATGAAATGAAATTAAATTAAATGAAATGAAAATTATTGGTACTGAACGAAATTACACGTGTTGATCATAAAGAGATCTACAATGTAACATAGAAAGTTGGCATAGCATAACAGTTTAACTTGTAGTATAACGTTCTATTGGCGGATCATCTGTTGAGCGCTTGAATGTGAAAAGGTCTCTTTAAACAGCTGCTGAGTGCATTGCTCCAGGCACGGGTCCGGGACAGATGGCGACTTGTTAACAAGGGCTGGACAATTCAAATGATTTTCTCTGTTAACGTTGTAATGTTGTACTCGTGCATGGACAAACAGAATCGACTTTGCTAGAAAGATGGCGTGGAAGATGGCATGTCATCCAAATATAACATACAGGTAGAAATCAAAAATGGAATGTGAGAGGGGTGAGAAACTGGGAAATTTAAGACGGAGGTGAGATAGAGATAGATAGTGGTGGTGGGTGGGTGAGACACATATTAATAGTGTAACGTCGCAGTGAGTGAGAGAGAGAGAGAGAGAGAGAGAGAGAGAGAGAGAGAGAGAGAGGGGGTGGGGTGGGGAGGGTGAGAGAGAGAGAGAGGAGCGAGGGAGCGAGGGAGCGAGGGAACGAGAAAGAGAGAGAGAGAGAGAGAGAGAGAGAGAGAGAGAGAGAGAGAGAGAGAGAGAGAGAGAGAGTGAGAGAGAGAGAGAGAGAGAGTGCGGGGAAGGAGGGTGAGAGAGAGCCTTTGAATAATGCACCATATGATCTCCAGTTAAGCCTACTTTAGACAACCACCATTGTAAACACCAACTGACTCATTAAGTCTGATGTAGTCTCAATGAAGTAAGCTCACAATAGCAGGAGTTAAATACGTTTTGGGCGTGGATGACATTAACCCTTCCAGCGCAAATGTCCTAATGCAAAGGATCCTTACCATAAGATTGTAAGAAATACTCTGTGGACATATTGTGTGAATAATGTAATTGGAAGACTTTGCAGCATATAGTAGCTGCATATTCCAATGAAATTATTTTCATAATTTGTCAATTGCAGACTGCTGCCCCGTATTGCAGCCTTAAACTGAAGCTATGTGGCAAAGTCTGTGTTGTACATTAAGTGTTAGGCTATGATCAGTGAAGATGGTTTGCTAGTTCGGGTGTTGATTATCTGAGACACATTTTGCTGTACATAATTTACAAACCAATAATTTCTGTATTATCGTAATTTATTTAATCGTGGGCGTTGTATATTTACAGATTGAATGTCAAAGTTCATATGTAACAAATCACGTAATGCACTGGTACTACTGTTTGTTTTATTCCCATCTCGGAGCTCCCTTAAAAGCCTAGCAGCTCTGTTGAAATTATCTTTTCGTGGCAAGGTTGACGCCATCTTTGAACTCTGATGAGAACATATTCCTTGTGGTCTTTCGGTACATCTAGGAGAATTAACGATATGCAGAGATGTGAGACAATCACAATATGTACTAGTCCGAGATTTAATGATATGCAGAGAGTCAGAACTATCACAATCACACTCGTCTACGATATGCCGGTCAGTTTCATACAGTTCATACGGTCTTAAAGCTGTATTGAGGCGGTTATAGGATCTTGTAATAAAATATTCACTTGAATAATCACATGTATCATTTCCGAGCCTACCATGGTAAGTGATAGGACTTGTATCACATATGCATTGGCGTATAATCGGTGTCAAAGTTCCAGTATTGTTGCTATACTCAGGTACATCACTACTGTCAGAGGAAACAGATGTGTTACTACCACATGAATGTTTTCTGTAATTTCTCCTTTGCGTCACCGGGGTCGAGCTTAATCTGACCTTTGAATCATGTATAATGTTACTTTTGCTTTGAAAGTCTATACGATTGTTCTCAATGCTGGTACACTCTTTATGAAGAATGCCTGATGAATTTATATTTGACATTGCAGAGCTTTCCCAAGAAGAGCTCTGCTTCCCATAATACACATCCACAGGATCGAATTCTGAATCACTTTTAGGACCACCGTCTCTGCATTTAGTGTTTTCCCGAATTTCGTTGCGACTGATGGTGGAATGAGTTCTGGTGATGGTACACTGTAATTCCGTACCAGATATGGACTGTATCCTATTTGTCTCGGTAGATCGTGAAACGGGTGTGGGTCGTCGTTCCAGTAAATGAAAACATGAGCTATTTATTTGTTCGATGTCGTACTTCCGGTGTGACGTCAAGACAGGTAGACTAGGATTAGTGACGTCACAATGATGGCAATCAACATCTGGGGTATTAGAAGAGGGAGGTCTGGATACCGTGACGTTCTCACAAGTATTGGAATTTATCACTCTATGATTGACACGATTAGTCTTCACATCAGTTTCACCAGGTTCTAAGGAGAGGGGGTGGTCAGTAATATGGTGGTACCCCCAAATAGGAGAAACCATATAGGGGGCAGTAAGAGATCCTTCCATTAAACCACTATCACGTGTGTCACTATCGGTATCATCACCTCTAACGGGATCACCATTTTCCTTTATGGGAATCACATCTGGAATCTCCTCATAGATATGATGTAACATTTCAGTGACGTCATTATAACCTGTGCTGCGTACTACGTCACATATTTCTGTTAATACGTCATTCTTGGATTTACTTTTCCATCTCAGTTCTCGTCTCTTCTGAATCCAGCTAATCATCATTAAATCTGCAAAATGTAATAAAAGTAATAACAAGCTTAAAATAAAATAAAATAAAATAAAATAAAGTTAAATAAATTAAATAACATAATGCAAAATAAAACAAAATAAAACAAAACAAAACAAAATAAAATAAAATAAAATAAAATAATGTAAAGAATGTTGGTCATGGAGTCATTAATCCTTTCACCACGAAACCTGCGAAAAGCGGCCGCTGCAATGATCTTGTTCAAAGTCCATTCGCAGGCCAAGAGAAGACTATTTTTGAAATTTTACCACTGGATTAACTGGCCCAGTAACAGAGTCAGTCATTCGCGTGGTCAATTTTCAAAAATACTCTACTCTTGGCCTGCAAATGGACCAAATTTAAACATTAAAGGGCTAAACCGTATTTAATTTACCTTTCTGAACCCTGCATAGCCCCAAGACAATAATTTCCATGGGCAATAACTCTGGATCTGATGAATAATTTGAAAACAAATTAACTGAACGTTGTTGGTGGATTAGCAACCAATTACTTTCAGACAATTTGCTTTCAAAATATTCGGCATATCCAGAGGTAAGCCCACATGGAATATGTAGTCTACAGAAATTCAACAGGAAGACAGTTAAACAGGTATTGGCAAAGGAGTAGCAGATTACCATTGGATAGAAGTTCCTATTAATACCATTATTATAAAAATTAATCATAAATATAGATTTATTTATAAACGTGGACTTGGTTTAATTCACCTTGATTCGGTGGCCTGGTTTGTCCTCGTTCAGTTATACAATGCATGTTAATACCAGGTTTGCTAAATAAATATTTCTTTTCCTAATCGAAAACCAAGAAACCCTGCTGTAGCTAATAATCCATGGACTTGTACGCCTGGTTAATCTCCTTACGTAATTCCGCCGATGGCTAGACATAATCACTGCTACCACATTTCTTAACAATTTATGTAGACAATTCTTAATCCAAATTCAACAATCTGTTCGTAAACAGATTATCTTACGACTGTTTCAATTCTGCATAGAAATAACCGACATATTCAATTTATCACTGGCATGGTCACACGAAATGCCAAATGCATACTTTTCTGCTTAGCATGGGGTCAGGTGGGCGTTGTCTCCTGGCTGACCAGATGAGAGGGGGGGTGGGTGAACCCATTATTCGTTACAGGACGAAGTTTTACTTGCTCAATAATGGGTACTGAACATAAGGTCTTTAGACTGCATCTCAGAATATCCATTTTTATCAATATTCCATTAAAGCCACTTGACTTCCTGGTCCAGATTCAAGATGAGGCATAGTACAAGTTATACGATATTCCTCATAGACACCAGTTTGTTCGGTGAAGGTATTGTATTGGTGGGAACCTTATACATATACATGTCTACATATAGCTCAAGTGCTCGATATATCTCTAAGGCCGGATTAATGTAATGGCGCAAACGGCGCAGGGAGCAATATCGAATTTGATATCGGCGAGCCCATTGGTCAACGGTGCCGGTCAAATATCGAATATGATATCGGCGCGCCCGTTGGTCAACGGGGAGGGGACGAAAATTAACCTCGGCCATTGGTCAAGAGCGCAGAGACTAATTATCGAGTCCCTAACTCAATTTCACAACTTTCAACGTATTAATTTATACGTATTGAAATCATCACATGTTAAACTTTCTTTCGTCTCTTAACATCTAGGCACAGAATTTAAGCCTCTAAATATATAAAATTTTAACAATTTTATTTTCAAGCATTTTAGTGTGAATATGCACCTTTAATAGATTAAATTTTTTTTAAACATCTCCTTTAGCACATAGATTGTAGCTCCCATTGCGCGTTGTGGAATACTATAAAATGGCAGGTGTTTGTCAACCATCGCTGTGATTATAATACCAAGCCACGTGTGTATTTTGAAAGATTAGCCTGGTAAACATAGCACTTAAAGGTACATACTGACAGCAAAATGCCTGAAGATGTCCGGATGTAATAATTTGAATTAGGGACTTAGAGACACGAGTCAATTCATTACTACTGTTGCTGTAACAGCTGCTGCTACTACTACTACTACTACTACTACTACTACTACTACTGCTGCTGCTGCTGCTGCTGCTGCTACTGCTACTGCTACTGCTACTGCTACTGCTACTGCTACTGCTACTGCTACTGCTACTACCACTACTACTACTACTACTACTACTACCACCACTACTACTACTACTACTACTACTACTACTACCACCACTACTACTACTACTACTACTACTACTACTACCGCCGCCGCCGCCGCCACCGCTACTACTACTACTACTACTACTACTACTACTACTACTACTACTACTGCTACTTGATCCCGGTCAAAGAGGTACTTCTTCAGTTCCTCCATCTTACCATACGCGCTCTCTTCCTCTTTGCTTTTTTCCTCATACTAAATCCTAATGCAGCTGATATACATTTAGAATGAACAGTTAGCTACGAATCTAGGATTATTGCAATACATTTGAATTAAAAGAGTTTCGCCTTGAAATAGCTGGTCGTCTGCTTTTAGACTCACGCGCACACTTCGCACTGCTGACGGATTCTGTCGTACTAAACATAATGCAACAGTTCTCGAGGATAGTGGAGTAGCAATAAGAAAGCACATATAGGCGGAGCTTAGTGACAGATTGATTTGTTCCGTTATCATCATGCCTCCATAAATCTCGTCAGCCAATAACGATGCGCGTTTAACGTAGCACCCGCGTCGTATGGTTAGAACGCTCGGGACCAATAAAACTATTTAAATTGTGTTCACTGTTGTTTACGAAGATGGCGCGAGTTTTTCGTACATTATATTTCGTATATTTTACAACGAAGTTAACCACTGTTGTGTCAATAGTACGTTAAATCGCTCATAATGGCACCGATATCAATAAAATATTCGACAAAATTCCTGTAATTCACACACTTGTATTTCAACTCATAAATGGTTAGCACTTAAAAGATGCATATTCACAGCAGAATACTTGAAAATATAATTGTTAAAATTCTATACCTTTAGAGGCTAAAGCCGTGTTGTCACTGGAGAGTTAATCGGGAATAACGCCCGCCGGTTAACTCGCTAGCGAGAACATGGCGTTAGATTGCGTCCCTCGATGTTGTGAAACGAAATAAATCTTATCAGATGATGATTTCATTTCATATAAATTAACATAACCCTAGCGTTTTAAGTTAGGAAATTGAATTAGAGACACGATACCATGCAGGTAAGCTGTTGGATATTTTGAAGCTAATTTGACTGGAAGTTGTTGCTGCTAACAACTTCCAGTGAAATTAGTTCCAAAGTATTCAACAAGTCGAGTATTACATAATAAAGAATGTAATGCATTGGCACTTAAATAGTATCACTATGGCCAGAGGGGGCACAATGGTAGCGATCACTGTACAACATTTACTATATTACAAAGTAGATAATTGTGATATAGATAAGGGAATGTCTCAGCGTATGAATGATATGGAATCTATATACCATAATCTATCGGTACAATTCAACATTTGAGATGAGATTAGCATCCCTTTAAATATTTGTCTCATTTTACAGCATAGCTCCTGAAACTTATACTATACAAGTGCACTTTAACATATAATGTTTGTAGCTACTGTCGTGTTGCTGTTAGCATATCCGCCATCCTCGTTGAATGTCACATGTTAGCGTGAACGAGGTTTGAATGTGAGGCGAAATTTAGGTTCCTTGCTTGAAAATCATTACCCCGTTTGCGAAAACAGCGCTTCAAAGCGCGCAGGATGCTTCTTATATTAACTAACCTTTCAATGGTTAAGAATTTTCAAGACAACTACAAGCGTTAGTTGGTTAAAGTGTCCGTAAAGTAACAAATAATCCTAAATTTAGCTAGGATATGTATATTTCATGAATAGATTAGAACTTTAATATACTTAGGTGTGAGGTTGTTTAATACTGTGTATCTCATGATATTTGTTTTAATAGCCATATTTGACTTGATGCTGTCCACTTCAATGTGTCATATAATTGTTTTGATGGAGTTCTGTGGTGGACGTATATACGATAATTCTTGTTCCGCGCTTTTGCAATATTTAGAGCTGATTTAGTGCCACCGGAGTACCGTGATGACCTTTCTCTCAACTATTATGTATATTGAAACTACTATTAGCTATTGCTGCCAAATTAATTTCAAAATATTCAACAGCTTTTGAATATGTATATTTTCCTGGTAATTAAGAAAATTGAGATTCAGAGAGCAGGTTCTAAAACAGTCAAAACGTAAACTTGTGGTGCGCGTGGCATCTCTAAAACTTGACACCTCCATTGTGTTATTAAATAATTAAAGTTTATGAATTAGTTTGTTAGTGTTTATTGTATCCGCCCATGGTAACCATTCATCTCTGTTCTCGTTACCGCCTCAATTAAATCATAAGATCAATAAAAATTTCAATTCTCTTATTATGGAAAATGTTCATTTGTAGATCAAAAGGAAAAAGAGTGATTTTGAAAAGCTGCCACTGATATGACTATCTCAGACATCGTGCGTGTTATTCCAGTCGAAAAATTTGAAAGGGAGGTTCTCAATGCAGATTATAGATCAATCTAATCCAACATACATGAGCGTAAAACTCCAGCCGGGAATTCTCATCTCATATGGCACGTCGAAAATAATTTTTCCAAAGTTTATGTTATATTGTCTATTGGCACATCCTTGATATTAGCATATGGGACGTGCACCTTTTACAAAAGGGCCCGCCAATAAACAATTGTCAAATGAGCCGTGCACCGTTTGCAAAAGGACGCGCCGATAACAAATTTGTATAAGGCGCATGCCCTGTTTACAAACTCATGCACCGATAGCCAATTGGCATATGGGCCAGCACCGTTTACGAATATGCGCACCTATAACCAATTGGCACATTGGGCTGCGCCATTTACGCACGGGTGTACCGATAGACGATTGACATATGGGCCATGTGCCGTTTCCAAATGGGCGAGCCGCTAAAAAATTGACCTGGGCGTCTGCGACGATTACAAATGGGCCATATTGATTATTGCCCCGCTACATCAACTCCTCTAAATCTCGGTGAGGTCACCATTGCAACCCTGTGCTAAATTTGCTGCGTACCACCCTAATAGAGGCCGCATTGGAAACACTAGGGACCAAGAAAAACCTGGTTGGGGGTGGGTGGGTGGAGGCGATCGTCATCATCATCATCATCGTCATCATCATCATCATCAAACCTGTCTAAACCATATATTATATGCGCCAATAAATTGGCAATTAAAGACGGCCGCCGCCTCTTTCAGAACCTTGAACGCAGTTTGTATGTAGACACATTCGCTCACTTCATGGGCTGTTGATTGTTTACGCATATTGAACCTTTTCAGTTTATCCATCAATATTATGACGCTATAATCAACAACGTGACGTGTAGGTTGACATTATAACCAATGACGGCATGAATGAGGTAGACAAGTTCGTCACGAATGCCGAATTGATAACGGACTAAACGTTGTTGTGCCAATTGTATGTCTTTACTATTTGATAAAGATGACGTTGAAACTAGCCACAGGAAGCAACAGTACCCAGTCAAATAATTTTCAAAATATAATACATAAATGGAAGTTGATAGTCAGGCAGTTCAGTGATCCTAGCTTAACTAAAGATGGACGGGGCATAGCTAAAACTGGAAAGGTCAATTGTTATGGTCGAGCTTAGGTGACAAAGGACACACATTATCTAGCCACAGTGAGTGGAATCACGAGGGATATATGAAAGATAGTTTGGCTACACCTTAGTTTATCAATCACCATGGCAATGCATCAATGGAATCGACAACACCTACTCATAGATCAGAGGATGTGGTTCATCGAATGATTGGAACACTAATTTCTGTGTTAATTGCACAATAAATTATGATTTCGTTGTGATAAGCCGATCAAAGAAACAAAGAATCAGGGTGCACGGGCTGCGGGGCTTCGTCCTTCGTTTATATATGATGAAAGCACATATGGGTGGGGGTTGGATGGAATACAGTCAAACATGCCTGTTAGGGGCATTCTGCCAAATGATTGTGATTATCTAGGCGTGGGGTGGGTTATTCAGTCTGAAGGAAGAACCAGCATTATGTGGTCGGATGTCGTATTTACCACAGCGTGTGAGATGTATTAAGCGGCCCTAGGACTCACATATATCAAACGGTTCAATCACACTTAATTGTTTTCTGACTGACTGATGTTTGAACTACCATAAATCAAAGCCTCGCGATACTGGTCTGTATGTGTGTTTTGTTTTGTTACAGGATACCAGATAGTGTGTTTCCTTCTAGCTTGTTAAGAAGATCAAAAGTGAGGAGATATAATGAAGAGGTGGAATCAATATATTGACGCTTTGGAGACAATTTGTTGCAGCAATGTTTGAATTGTTCTATGTATGTATACACTGCCTTCTGGTCTTGTTTGCATTCATAAAACACGAGTGTTACGTACATTGTACACAGACCAAAATGTCACGATTCTGCTAAAAGCAATTAGAGATGGACTTAGATATATCATAATTTAGCAATGTGTCTGACAACGCCAACCTTCACATCTGATTTAAACAATGTCTATTTTTAGTCTATGTGGGAGCACATTAAGACATGTCTTATGAGCGTGTCTCCCACTTACGTACAAATATACTACATTAAATAAATCAAGAGGTGAATAATAATATTACCAACTGTCACAACAGTAATAACAACAATAACATAAATAATAATAATAATAATAATAATAATAATAATAATAATAATAATAAAAATAATAATAATAATAATAATAATAATAATAATAATAATAATAATAATAATAATTAGAGGAAGAAGAAGAAGAGAAAGAAGAAGAAGAAGGAGGAGGAGGAGGAGGAGGAGGAGGAGGAGGAGGAAGAGGAGGAGGCGGAGAGATTTTGTAGGTAGCCTAATAATTACAGAATAAAATCTTCGGGAGAAGGAGAAAAGCATGGTTTGACGAACCACAAGGTGGTATAAGGAGGAAGGAGGAGCTCGATGTGTTGTAGTCACCGGTGCTGCTCCACACTGCATGGGCATGCAGAAGCTTCCGCGGCTATAGATTTGTCGACACAATCCATGAGTGGTGTTTGTAATTACTGTAGGTCATTTAAACCGACAGGTGTCAGTAATATATTGACATAGAATGGTAGAAACCGTGATGTTTAACTCTACATCAACGTCAGCGCGGCCATATAGAAGTTGCTGAGTGGTTAGGGTTGTTGAGGAGATTTGGTTGGAGGCAACGTCATTTTCAAAGGTTGTTCTTTGCTCATTAAACAGTGGACAGTAAAAAGGGTAATGTTTAACAGATTCATCAGGATGGCCGCAGACGCAGCTGGCAGAGTCACAGAGGAAGCTATCGAATAGATGTCTATTTAATCCACTACAGCCATTACGAAGCCTACTTAGACATATATTAGCCACTCTTGAGCCGACGTAATACCACGGAGGGGGACTGTGAATACGGGCCATTGCTCTTAGTTTGGTCTTGAATTCCGGTATGGTATTCGACATAGTGACAGGCACTGGAAGGGTGTTCCAGGCACGTACGGTTGCTGGGAAAAACGACTCGCGATAGAGTTCTGCGATAGAGTACCGTTCGACATCTAACTGGGGTGAAAGAATTCGACCGCCTGATATTGTATGGATTACGTGCTAGCATCAGTGGAGGGAGATAATCAGTCATGGCCTCGCTCGTCATCCCATTGACAATTTTGTAAAACATGAGCAGTCTGTGAATATCTCGTCGCTGGGAAAGTGTCTCTATGCCAGTTTCTATATACAAATCTTCGATGTGGGCGCTACGTGTCACTCCGCTAATTGTCCTAAGAGCATCCTTTTGTACATCTTCTATGCTGTTAACAAGATATTGTGGTAAATTATCCCAGACGGCATCTGCATATTCCAACGATGGCCTAATACATCTCTTATACATGATTTCGAGATTCGCGGTCTAGGATTTATTTTAGTCCTTTGAGTAATGGAAGCTTGAGCTGGGCATTTGCTATTATATTTTCCACATCGTTGTGCCAAATGACCGTTATTGTTGAAAGTGATACAAAGGTGTTTATGATGGGTGGATGGACCTATTTCAGCATTTTTTAATTTATTGGAAAAACGGTAGGATCTCTGCTTAGAGAAATAAATAGGGACGTTGTTTTGGAAGCATTAAATTCGACTAGCCATGTGTTTTTTCCAATGGGTCATTACTTGCAGATCGTGGTCGACAGATGCTGTGTGGTCTTCTGAGTTATCGACATCACATAAAGGCGTGTATCATCAGCAAATAGTATGATATTGTTTAGTATGTCATTGGGCATATCGTTAATACATACTAAGAAAAGTAGTGACCCAAGAACGGAGCCATGTGGCACACCAGAATGTAATCGAAGCAACTTAGATTCGTGACCAATTAACTACTCACTGGTAGCGATTATGAAGGTACCTTTCAAACCATGAAAGTAGATTTCTAGCGATGCCAAATTGTTTGAACTTCTGTAGGAGGCCACGATGCCACACTCGGTCAAATGCTTTCGAAATGTCGAAAAATAAAAACAGTACTTCTTTTTTCTTCATCTAGAGCTTTGGCGATATCTGTATATATTCCTAAAAGTTGATTTACTGTAGAATGTGAAGGAAGAAAGCCAGACTGATATGGAGTGATACTATCTCTAATGTGGCTGTAAACGTATTTAAAAACAGTTATTTCCATGACTTTGCTAAGACAACCCAAGAGAGATACTGGGCGGTAGTTTGTGCACGAGTCCCTTTCCCCCCTTTTAAAAATTTGAGTTGCATTGGCGATTTTCCAGGAGGTGGGAAATTTTGAATTTATGAGTGATTAATTACAGAAACGTGCTAGAATCGGAGCTAGAATTTCTTTACTAATGACTAATAGTTTAGGACTTAGTCTGTCGGGACCGACAGCTTTTGAGGTATCCAGCTTAGAACGTCCTGGGTCGTTATTGTGATCATATTTAAAAAGTGTTCTGTATATAGGGATAAATTCCACACTTGGCTAAAAGCTACATATTTGGACTGCTTGTTATATTCTTCGTCTGAAATGACGGTAACTTGACGACCTCTGTTGGAGGCGACAGCAACTCATCTGTTTTATGTTTGCTCAACAAATATTGCACTGAATCTATTATTCTATTTTGAAGAGTTGGATAAAAATAAAAGCCTGGAAAACATACTCTGTGTAAACCTGTGTCTAGTGTAGAACCACAGTATATAAAACTGTACATGTCATCTGGCATCACATTGTCAAAGACAATGTTGTATTAGACAAGTTCATAGAAAAAAGGCATTGTAAGTCAGCTTAGTAATCGTCACAACAGGGCAAAATATCACGATTCTGCTAAAAGCAATTATAGATAGACGTAGAAAGATAATAATTTAGTAATGAGTTTGACGGCGCCGCCATTCCCATCTGTAGACACAAGAGATAGGAGTGTTTGCTAAAAACTACGTATTTGTCTTGTGTGTTCTATTCCTTGTTCTCAAATGACGGTGACGTGGGGATCTCTGCTGGTAGCGACAGCAACTCATATGTTTTATGTTTGCTCAACAAATATTGCACTGAATCAATTATTCCATTTTGAAGGATTGGATAGAAATAAAAGCCTGGAAAACATACTCTGTGTCTTGAGAACGGCTCTCCAAGTGTGATACCAGCGATCGAAAAGAAGAAAGAAGAAGATACTATGTGTAAATATGTGTGTAGTGTAGAACCACAGTATATAAAACTGTACACATCATCTGGCATCACATTGTCAAAGACAATGTTGTATTAGACAAGTTCGTAGATAAAAAAGCATTGTAACTCAGCTTGGTAATCGTCATATCAGTCCCTGCGCACAAATTAGTTTTCATATCGGAAATTCCAATTTGTATGCTTTGAAACCAATTAGACTAGAGATTACTGCTAGTCTTGGAGCTAGAATTTCTTTACTCGTGACTCGTGCCTCTATTTCATTTTCGCAACTGAAAAAATTGTATTAATTTATATAGAATGAAATCATCATATGTTAAGATTTATTTCGTTTCATTACATATAGGCTCACTGTTTAAGCCTTTAAAAGTATTTTCAGTAATTTTGCTGTGAATATGCGCCTTTAATCGACTAATCATAAGCTGATTAATCGACTAAAAATCGATCGCGGGCACTCAAAAACAATAACCGTACAGGTGTTGTAATAATACATCCCATAACAGTATTGAGTTACTCACTTGATATCGCCATCTCATTAACCCTCTAATGTCTAAATCTGGTCACGAAAATCAAATCATGAGCTTGTCGAATGCCCATTTGCAGGACTAGAGAAGACTATTTCTTTAAATCTACCACTCTAATGCCTGCCCAGGTTATCGAGCCAGTCATTCCTGTGGCAAATTTGCAAAAATCACATTCTCTTGTTCTCCAAATGGGCATTTTTCAAGACCCGTGTGAAGGCTGTTTTCGCCCGATTATGCAATACAGGGTTAAACACATAGCGTGTAATTCACAGAGGTAGAACGGTGATGACGAAAAGTACAGTTTGTTACCAGGGCACAGAGTTCAAGCACAATGTTACAGAGAATTAAAATATAATTATAAAAAACAAACAGATAAACAGACAGAGAGATACACAGACAGACAAACAGACAGACAGACAGACAGACATACAGACGGTGTAACGGGATTTTTAGTTTTCGCCAATAATAATTATAGCAGTCACCTTTGTTTAGCATGTACTCCTAAGCAGCAACAACGCCCAGTCAAATTAGTTTCAAAATATTTAACAGCTTGCCCTTATAGTTTCCAAGAAATTCAGATTCAGAGAGCGTATGGATCGATTGATCCCAACACTGGCAAAGCATTGGTTGAGCTTAGCTAGAGATAGGAGTGGAATAGCTAAATCTGGCTTATAGATAATCGTGATCATATGACATAAATAATAGATAGAAATAAACAAGTGTAGGTAACCGCATTACCCACCCACTCACCCATATCTACACCGCGCCCACAGCCGTTCTGCGCCAACCAGTTGCCTCCAGTCAAGCGATGACGAAGACGACGACCACGAAGATAACAGTAACACTATGATAGCTACAAACAATATATCGCACTTCGATGTAGTTGATAAAATTCAGTAGCTCTCCTTGTGCAAAATATGTAAACCGTCAACTTCACTATCTTTAACGCCTGGAAACGCAAGTGTCTCAAATTTAATGCAAATATGCAGGAGAGCTGTTGAACAGTTTGAAAACAATTTAACTGGAACTTGTTTGTACCATAAGTAAGAACAGCTCCCAGACAAACCCCATTCAGAATATACAATACAATATTCCTCACATCATAAAGGATGCATCGTTTCTATTCTATCGAGGGTAGACGGGTTATGGAGCTGTTGCTACTAAAATTTATTCACTATCTTAGTCATATGGTTTTCTTCAGTTTGTGATTTTAAGCTTGATTTCATGGATTTCCATTTGTAATCTGAAATTACCGATAGAAGTGTGTTAATTCTTCGATTATATGGAAAATATAAAGAAGAAGGAGAAATATCGAGAAAAGCGTAGAAATGTGTGCTGAGCCAAGATGAAAGCGATATGCTGATAACGACGATGATGACGTCAAGTCTTTGCACATGATTGTATTGGATTCGTGTGGGTTGAAGGAAGGGGAAGATGATGCACTAAACCGGGTGGTGGGTGGAGTAGGGCAACCGATAAACCAATGCAATTTCAGCGTCTTGATTTCAAAACAAGACAACTATACAGAAAGGTTGTTAACGCGTTTATTGCGAATGTGATCGGGATCACTTTGATGCAATAGGCAACAACAGCTCCATATTAAACTTGCTTCAGTATGGCCAATCTAGAATAAGGAACGAAGCTGTGCCCTTTCAAGAGTCATGTTCACGACGTATCAAATGGAGGTCATCCTCTTCTTTGCATACACCTGCATACTCGTACACACGCCTTTGAGACGAAGTTGATAATACGGGAGAGAGAAGTCGGCATTCGAATTAATGCAAATATTTAACTCAGATATGTATCATTGAATTAAACTGCACCAATTAAAGCTTGTGTTTAATGGGCTATAACTGATACATACATATCCATTCTGAAATCGTGATCCGAATCAAAGAATTAGACATTCCTTTGTCTATGATTGAGTGAGAAGGCGTGTTATCTGAATCAAATCAGGGCTATCAAGCAAGAACGTTACGCATAAAGGGATGAGTACTTAAAATGTATTACACACACCGCCGCCCAAGCTACCACAATGACGGATTCTAGTTTATCCATCAATCATTATGATGTCATAATCAACTATGTGACGTGCAAGATTTCGTCATAATCAACTACGTGACGTGTTGGCTGACGTCATAATCAACTAAGTCAAAATTGGCATAGCTAAGTTCGTCACGAACGCTTAATTGATGGCGGACTAAGCATTGGTGTACACATTGTATGTCTTTACTATTTTATAATCATCCCGTTGAATATTTTGAAATTAATTTGTTTGGACATACTGATAATGATAGTCTATGAGTGATGCATATGCTAATAGGGAATTTGCCAACGGATATCAATTCCTGTGATGCCACATAGGGAGGGGTAGTATTTTTTAAAAAGACGCCGTGAAAAATGTCCTTAGAATGTGTCATTTTCAACTAAATGTGTTGAATTCGGACATAAGAGATATCTAAAGTCATAGCGTAAATAAATTCGGAGTGGACACATGTCATCGCTGACGACCAGCCACCAGCAGCTGTGGTGACATGTTGTCAAAGGATTACTGGTGACAGGTCAACAAATACTAACCCGGAATTAACACTTGACGGTGAATGGACTTCTTAACGAAATTGCAGATGCGGGCAAACTGACATTACAATTAAATTATTCTGAGCTTATTTACCATTTCTTGCTCGTTAAGCATAAAACATATCTAGGTGTAATAGGATCACGGCGTTCCGTTACACCACCTACCATTGCCATTGGTTTCTCATATACTCCAGAAATAGTTAATGCAACAATAATGTCGATAAAGAATCTTCAACCAGTATCTGCAGCACGATACTGATTTGTCTTCATTCACGTTGACAAAGGAAGATGTATTGGCCTCTTAATTCTCGCCATGCATCAATAATATTTCTCTAAGAATGCATTATACCAGGTCGAATATCTCTCTCTCTCTCTCTCTCTCTCTCTCTCTGTCTCTCTCTCCCTCTCTCTCTCTCTATCTCTCCCTCTCTCTCTCTCCCGCTCTCTCTCTCTCTCTCTCTCTCTCTCCTGACGGATTATTTCTGGGGATGACGGAAGTCATCGCGCTGGCTAGAGGTCAATACTTACATTTAATTAGGGTTTTTGAACGACAGAACATAATTCGACTTAATCTATTATTTATTAAAATAAAGACTCCGTGGCAAGAACAACAATTGGATTAACTTTTGAGAACGAATATCCTGTTTACATTTTAGCCCTCTGTGATAAATCGAGCCCTCAATGAAGTCATCAGATCGGCCACTCGCATGGCTGACGTCACACTCACATACGTAATGTGTTAGTAGCTGACGTCGCAATCAAAATGGCACAGGCCCATGACGAAATCGGGAATGGTCCGTCATGAAAGTGTATGATGCTGTTGAATAGTTTTGCCGTAGGCGGCAATAGCCCACAACTTGGTTTCCAAATATTTATCTGCAGCTTACGTTTAGTTACCCAGGACTTTAGGATTCCAGTTTGTCGGTCAAGCATATGACGTTATTATCAGCTACGTGACGAGTAGGATGACGTCATAATCAATTACGCCATGAATTGCGTAACTAAGTTCGTCACGAACAGTTAATTGATGACGGACTAAGTGCTGTTGTCCGAATGGTATGTCTTTACTGTTTAATAAACATGCTGTTGACTATTTCGAAACTAATTTGAGTGGGCGCTGATGCTGCCATATGCAGAAACAGCATCCAGTCAAATTAGTTTCAAAATCTTCAACAGCTTGCCTGTATAGGTTTCTGGAAATCGATAGTCAAACAATTCAGGAATCGATCGATCCCAACACGAGCGTTGTGTGGGTGGAGCTTAGCTAGAGATGGGTGGGGCATAGCTAAAACTGGAAAGGTTCATTGAACTAATATCAAAAAGATGAACGGACATCATAGATGGCCATTTGTATAAAACCTAGTTTCTTGGAATTTGAAGATCAAGATTCCATGTTTACGGTTTGATTAAATCTGTTATATATGTTGTTTATGGTTATTTAATAAGAGCGCTCGGGCCGATATCTTGTTCCGGAATGTGTCTACACCCTATGCCAATAGATGGTATAAGAATTGTAGACGTGCTATGGAACTGCAGTACAATGATCTGCTGAAGCGTTAATAGCATTGTGTATTGTAATGTGAAAATGTGTGTGCAAGCAGGAAATGAGGGTTTTGCTCCAGGCACGGGTCGGAACAGATGTCGATTTGTTAACACGTACTGGACCAGTCAACAATGAGAATGAAATTCCCTAGATACATAGAGTGAAGTGGGGGGTGGACCAGTCAACAATGAGAATGAAATTCCCTAGATACATAGAGTGAAGTGGGGGGGGTGAGATATAGAGATAGGAGAAAGAGAGGTGAGAGCGAGAGGGAGACAACGAGAGTAAAGGGAGGGAGGGAGGGAGGGGGGAGGGAGGGGGTGGAGAGAGAGAGAAAGAGAGAGAGAGAGAGAGAGAGGGAGGGAGAGAGGGAGGGAGGGAGGGAGGGCGGGAGGGCGGGAGGGAGGGATAAAGAAGTAGTGAGAGAGACTAGCGGGTGGCGATGGTGGTGGTGGGGAGGGGGTGGGTGCGGGTGGGATGGGGGGGGGGGGGTTGGAGTGGGTGGGTGGGTGAAGTGGTGGGTGCGGGGTGTAGTGATGTCTTATGGAGATAATATGGTACCGGTTAATTAAGACAGTGGAAATGAAAGAAACATTTCCTGTAACAACCGGCCAGCATTATTCACTCCAGAATAAAGGATTTGATGCAGTAAATCTATTACCATGCAGAAATAGTCTGTTGACTCGTGAGAATATTGTGACTGGAAGATGTTGGAGTCCATGACAGCAAATTATGTTCACAATATATCAACTTTCTTGAACCCTCGTCGGGAAGCGAGTTCTGTACAAGTTATAATAAGATCAGTGGAGACGCTTTACTACTTTGTGAGCGTTGTGAGCCGTGTTCTCACTAGAGACTTGATCCTGAATATCGCCATACTGATGCATGACTTTATTCAAGATTAACTACCTAGTGGGAGCATGGCCTTAGGGAAATATTGCTGTGTATCATTTACCGAAACGGGACCATTGTATTATCTCGATTTATTTAATGGCGGGCGCGGCGTATTTACAGATTGAATGTCAAAGTTCATATGTAACAAATGACGTAAAGCACTGGTATTACTGTTTGTAATATGTCCGTGTCTGAGCTCCCTGAGCGTGCAGTTCTGTTGCTACCATCTGTGAGTGCTGAATAGAATGCATTCCTATTGGTATATCTGTATTGGTGTAAGAATTAACGATATTCAGAGAATTGGGACTATTACAATCTGTACTTGACACAGAGTCAGGACTATTGAAATCACGTTCTTCAAAGATATTCTGGCGTGGCGTGCATTGACGTAATGGTGTACTGAAGTAGTTATATGATCTGGTAATAAAGTATTTACTTAATAATCGCTTATATCATCCCTATGACTATCATGATAAGAGACATGACTTGTTTCAGTGATACATTCATATATAATCGGTATCCTAGTATCGTCGTTATCCTCCGAGATGTCACTACTCGCAGAGGAATTAGATTCGTTGCTACCACATGAGTCATTTCTATGGCAATGCCTTTCCATCGTCGGTGTTGAATGTAAGTGTTGAGCCACGTACACTATTACCTTTGTTATGAATGTTCATATGATTATTCTCAATATTGGCATAATCTGTATGAAGAATGGATGATGAAATTATATTTAACATTACAGAGCATTTACAGCAAGAACTCTGCTTCCCATTGTACCCATCCACAGGATCGAATTCTGAATCACCTTTAGGAGCACCGTATCTGCATTTAATATTATCTATCGTTTCATTGCGATTGACCGTGGAATGAGTTCCCGTGATGGTACACCCATATTCACGACTAGATATGGATTGTATCCTATTTGTCTCGACTGGCCACGAAACTGGTGTGGGTCATCGGAAAACATGAGCTACTTATTTGCTCGATGTCGTACTTCTGGTATGATATCGAGATAGGTGTCTGCGTCTTAGTGACTTCACAATGATGATAAGCAACATCTGAAGCACTAAATATGGTGATGAACTCATGAGAAATGGGATTTATCACTGTATGATTGAGCTGATTATTTTTCGCATCAACCACATCATGGTCAAGAGATTGGTGTGAGGGTGGGGTTAGGGGGGGGGGGGGGAGGGGGGGAAGCAGTAAGATAGTGGTATCCCGAAATAGGAGAAACCATGTATGGAATAGTAAGATATCCTTCCTTTAAACCACTATCACGTGGCTCACTATCGGTATCATCACCTCTAACTGGATCACTTTTCTCTGTCATTGGAATCACATCTGGAATCACCTCATAGATATTATGTTGCTTTCAAGTGACGTCATTATAAACAGTACTGAATACTACGTCACATATTTCTGTTAATACGTCATGATTTGATTTACTTTTCGGTCTCACTTCTCGTCTCTTCTGCAGCTGGGCAATCACCATTTAATCTGCGTCATCTCTTCTGCAGCTGGGCAATCACCATTTAATGTGCGAATAATAACAGCCAAAACTTTTAGTAAAATATAATAAAATAAAATAAAGTAATATAAAATAATATAAAATATTATAAAATAATATAATATAATGTAAAATATAAATAAACAAAGTGCTACTCTCAAAATCACAAGACAGCTGTAAATATCTCTATATCTATTGACTTATCGGATAGTGATCTTGCACCATTGAATATTAGCTGCCTAAACTAATACCATTCAGAATAGGACAAAACACACACAACAATTATCCAATGTCTCACTGTACAGTTATATAATGCATGTTAATATCAGATTTGTTGAATAAATATTTCTTTTCCTGATTATAAGACCACTGTTGCGTGCAAGAAGCATCCGACTCGTATGTCTCGTTAATCCCCTCATGTAATTCCGCCCATATTCCTATAACTACACAATTCTGACATAAACACTGTAGTTACACCATATATAGATAATTCTAGTCAACATTAGACAATCATGTGATCTTCCCGTGAAGATTCCTTTCTGGACGTTATCCAGAGTTAAATTTTCCATGGAGACCACGGAAGCAATGCACTTACGAGTTGAAACATCACGAGAAATGCCTTTCAAACCATATATAACCCACTGTGTGCAACGCCCTCCTTGTTACTTACTGAATTTTCCTCTGAGCGGCAACGCGTACTACGATTCAGAATGTCGAGCTTTCTCAAAGAGGTATGGAATGACTCTAATACACCTTTCCCACATTCATTCAGGGCGAAATACGCTAATGTGGTCTATTCGTAGATGTGGCTTTTGGAGATGTTGTGAAACCTTCCAAATTCATGGGTAGATTAGATACGACAGTCTCCGACTCCGAAATCAACTGTTGATCTAGCTACTGAAACAAATTGCGCAAAAAGGATTAATGAACCGGATATTTAAATCACATAATTTAGCACTGATCTTGTATCTCTTATTGCCATTGCTTACAAGGTATGTGTACTATAGATGCAACATGGTAATATTGAACGTGCACAGTTGTCCAGATATATTCTCGTACTCTCAACTGCCCGTGGTCAATGGAGGTAACCCTTTCCCACTATGCGAATACTGCTACTACTACTACTACTACTACTACTACTACTACTACTACTACTACTACTACTACTACTACTACTACTACTACTACTACTACTACCACTACCACTACTACTACTACTACTACTACTACTACTACTACTACTTCTACTACTACTACTACTACTACTACTACTACTAGTACTGGAAGGATGGATGGATGGATGGATCCGTCCGTCCGTCTCTCAAGCCAGCCAGCCATCAGGCTGTCTGTTCGTCCGCCCAACCACCCACCCACCTAAAATTAGGGGAGCTGAATACTACTCTTTTTCTACATCTTTTGGGGCAATGAACAAAATTCTATCAAATGGAAAAATATGTCATCCAAACTTGATACATTTTTCGGCATAAAAGGATCAAAAGGCATCAAAAGGCAAAATTGATTGTCCATACAAAAGCACATAACACCTTTGACTGATTGGTTCATGATTTCGTGAAGGAAACACTACCCACTTATAAATCCAATTCGGAAGAGTAAAATTTCACTAATCTGTGCGGAGTGAAACTAGTCCACTAAGCATTGGATTTATTAATGATATCTGTGATATATCCGGATCAAAGGGAAAACTCAAACCTTGCACAAAGTTCGATCTTTCAAAGTAAATCATAGAGTAGTTTTCCAAAGGAGATTGAGTAATTCAGTAAAGGTATATATAGCTATCTAGAGTGAAGGACTGACAGCTTTGTCATACAGGCTACTGATGACGCGCATCCCTGCTAAAAGCATTTAGACAATTGACGGTGTCCATAATTGTTGTGAGTAGCTTATAATATTGCGTCGTATTGTAATGTTGTATTGTTAAACATTGTATATTACATCTTAATTCTATAATTTGTCTTTCAGGTGTAAGTAATATACTGGTTCAATTTGTAGTTGATGAGTATGATTTTGTCTGCTTGAATTTGAGTTTGCCTGCTCAATTGCCTGTTTGATTGCTAGTTTGATTGAACGCGTGCCTGTCTGAATGGCTATTGCAAGGAAGAATGGTCGTAGGAAGAATGGAGATTGTCAAGGAGGTTGATCTGCGCATGCGCGCCTGGTAAAGCTGTATTGCCAAATAATTAAGCGCGTCTACCATATTATTAAGCTACGTAGGCATTTAGATGCCGAAACTCTCCCTGATGGGCTTAGCAGGATGGTGGAAGAACTGAATGGATTTTGTACGCCAGCTATGGCAGATGATGACATCTACTTTGCGATCTGGAATGTGAATTTTGAGTGGACAAAGTTTACCATTAAGGCCATGTTAAATCACCATAATGAACAACTTGGTAGTATTAGAACTGAAGTAGTCCTCACACAGACAATGCCACATTGAGACCTAAGTCGTGCTAAATCCGATGCTATACGCTGGGCCAAAACCAATTACAATCGAAAGCTCGGCATCAATGCGATTAGTTCCTTTTACAATTTTGTGCGACCGGCAGATCTATCTCAGAAACCAACTCAAAATTTCGCACAAGCCATGCCTCTGGTCACGATACCAACTGTGGTACCACAATCACAAATGAAAAAACAACTCAGATCACCTACTGAAACATCGCCGCCACTCACAAAACGAGTAGACAATAATACCACTCCATTGCTACCATTAGATTCTAGCCCTAGAGATCTGCTATTTGAAGTGTCATTAATCCCACTACCTGATTATCCTCTGTACAACCTAAATGACCCAAACGAATATCCACCTTTGCCACAGAGGGAAAGGGTTAATGGTAGCAAATCTTGTCCACAGACCGCGCTTCTTTCAAATCCCCTCAGAGCAGTCAGCCATCGGGTCTCAAGACCCCATCCCCAACAGGGAAACTGCCACAGCTCAGCTTCTCTCCAACTCCAGGTTCAAGTATTGCAGAGGAGATGCGTCCAATTAAATTTGTAATTAGGCCCAAATAACCAACCATGTTGGAGAGAAACATATTTTGGAAATTTCGTCATGAAATCGAAAATAAAATTAAATGTTGACTATTTTTCCTCACGTTCATGTTGAACCCCACCCTGAAACACAAGTTGCCTGTGGCAGCAACAGCGCCCAGACAAATTAGTTTTAAAAATATTCAACCGCATTTTTATTAAATTGTGGAGGCATACCCTTTGTACAACGTGTTGGACTATTAAGAGTTAAAGACATACAATTCGTACAGCAATGCTTAGTCCGTCAGAAATTAAGCGTTCGTGACGAGCTTAGCTACGTCATTCATGACATAATTAATTATGACGTCATAACCACGTCACGTAGTTGATTATGACGTTCATATGATTTATGGATAGATTGGAACCATCCATTTTGGCCCAATCTAGAATGAATATCTGACCAATGATAACATTAGAAATTACCTTTCCAGTTAAACCTTCAGGTTACGCCTACGTTAGCAATATGGTCAAGATAAATAAAACAATGGCGATGGTAGAACGGGCTTGATTTTTTTGCAAGTTGTCTTTTTCTCCAGATTATATATAATTCTTGTATACGGGTTTGATGCTGAATGATGAGTGTTTCGTGTTTCAAAGGCAGCTGCTGTTAAAAAGGTTGCTATCACACGCCATTTACAAAATGAAAACCGATTAGCGCAAAATATGTAGTTATTAACGACTAGTAGTAAATCGCGGCTAGCGATGTAAAACGCATCCAGTTGAACTCATTATTCAGGAGTTCAACTGGATGCGTTTTACATCGATAGTCCCGATTCTACGCCCATTACAATTATTAATCACGTGACTATGCTCGCCGAGGCCCAGTGAACGTGTCACTTTGATATGGCTTGCCTATGGCTATTCTCACTGTCAACATCTCTCAGGTAAGGCCCAAGTAGATTTTCCATGATATACAAAAGGAATCATAGGCAGCCCATTATTACTCCACATGCTCTGAGGGAAGAAGTATGATAGGGGTGGGGTTGAGAAAATGGGGTAACCACGTGCATAATTATCTCATGGCCATTGAAAATTAAAGGCGTTTGCGATAACGAACACTGTCTTGAATTAGAGATTGAATTATATGGTATCGTGTGAATATTTGCTGTTTTTAACAGAGCATTCGTACGAGAAGATGTATAATTATTATCAGATTAGCGAAAAATGAAGATGTTGATTTGTGGCATTGGTAATTGAGAAGGCATGATAATTTGTTCGAAAGGCTGTCTTTCTTTCACACCGACAGTAATGCATTTAATGCGTGGAAACTTGTAATTATGGGTCGCGTGTTGTCTCATAAGTCCAACTTCCTTCATACAGTGGATTCATGGGACGCTCCCTCTCCCGCAGGGAATTGTGGAAGGCAATTTGCGTTAAAATCTATCACCTGTTTTTTGCCATTAGGCTTGCGGCAGCACCCCTAAGTGCCGCGGATCTCTCTCTCTCTCTCTCTCTCTCTCTCTCTCACACAAGATAAAACAAGTGGTACTGGAAGCATAGTAAATGAACTTGGATGAGATGTTGTTGCCATTTTGGGTATGGAAGAACCCTGTTTATTTTCGTGCACCGTCAGTGTGAGGAAAAAACAAAAACTATGCCAAACTACGCTATGCAATGACAGAGCCATTGAACAGGTTTTTCAACCTGTGTATGTGTGTGTGTGTGAGTGTATGTGTATGTACATATGTATGTGCATATGTGAATGACGTCATGAATTACGTAGATATGTATGTATATGAATAATTATTAACTACAAACTATCTCTGATATTTGGATAATTACTCTCACGTGCATACTTTATTATATAAGACTCATGTAAATAATTATATAATATACACTTACTGTCCACAGATTACTGAGATATAGAAATGTCCCCATATACCTTGTAAAGAGGTCTGGGTATAAATTCATTCATTCATTCATTCATTCATTCATTCATTCAAAAAGCACATACACGACCACTATCCACAAATCGTCGTTACTCCGCCAGGCATCTGACAAACTATAAGAGCATAGCCAAATAAAATGAAATAAATCAAGTCATTCACGATATATCATTAGCACATCATATGATCACTTTGATTAGACATAATCTGAGGTATTAATCTTAAACCATTCAATGAGAATTTTGAACGTACTCTCTGTAATACATTGGTCATTGATAATGTCCATTAGTGTCCAGCTAAATGTCCATTATTATCCAGCCAATGTCATAATAAGGTCATCGCAATAGGAGCACTGTTTCTTTCATCCACATCGCTTAAAAATCACAAACTATGAACGGGACTGGCTAATGCTAGCGGCACTTAATACTGATTTAACTGTGTGTGGTTAACAAAACAGTGATATCAATGCTTGTAATAGAGACATCCGAGCTGTCACTCCGTCTCAAGTATCTGACTTCATAATTAATTACGTTACATGTAGGCTGACGTCACAATCATAAGGACGTATTATAACTCCCTCATGAATCTCGAAATCTCCGTCAAGTTTACAAATTGCATTGTATTTTGACTTGGAAGTTGTTGCTGCCTCAGAAACAAGTTAGTTTCTAAATATTCAACATCTTATGTGTATAGTTACCTTGAAATTAGACCGCTGTAAATTCTGGGTCCGATCTATATAAATCTAAATAGAGCTTAGCTAGAAATGGGCCGTGTATAGCTAGAAATTGATCCTTCCATTGCCGTTTAACCAGTCTAATCGAGACAATGGCCTACTGAAACCAAATCCCTTCAACATTTGAAGAGTGAATGGTTGTCCAGTACACACCTCCAAAACAGTCTCCTGCTGTAAAGGCGGAGAGGTGGAGCACAATGGTGACAATATGCCAAAAGAATTGCTTTGTGACGATCGATGCGCATGCCTTCAATCTATATTAACCATTAACCGGCTGCCAATGTTTGATAGTAAAGGTGCCATTGTGTCGCTGTATTATTGTAGTTAACGGCCAAATTGGTGTAGTAGCTACTGGGTTGAGAACGGATTTGAGAACTAGGAGACAGCGAACTCAACACTATAGTCAGTAAACTGGAAGAAAAATATGATGGACGATAGCAGAAATATATCTGGCATGCCCTCCGTATTCATTGACACGTATCACACTTTCAGGGTGGTGTCAAAGTGACGAGCTACCCGTATGGAACGTTTGCAATTAAAATAACTATAAACTGTTGGCATGCTAGCATCTATCATTAACTTAGTCAGTATATATCTCGAGAGAAGAAGAAGAGGAAGAAGAAAAAGAAAAAGACTTTTAAAGTTAATTTATTATTATATCACAGATATGCAACATACAATGTTAAAATAATCATTTTAATATTAAGAATAGGAAAGGCGAGACATTAAATACTATTGAATATTAAAGTATTATATTATTATATGGCCAGAAACTTTCAAAGCTTTCGGATGAACCACGTTCTTTGCAATACTGGAACCCAGTAATAATAATAACACGTGATCGCATTTTAGAAATACATTCTCGAAGCGCGTCTGTGTGATCATGTCCATCAGGCAAACTCTGCCGCGGTATATGTGTGGTCATCTTTGCGTTGGAAATAAACCAATTTGTTAAGCGATGTCATCAACTTCCGATAAATAAAGAATGTTCTTCTAATAGCTAAGATTAATGGCCGGAGACGTGGGCATTTAATGAACATGTGTGTCAAATCTTCTTGATCGCCACAATAAACACATTCATCATTAAGCTGATATCCTGCTCTATGAAGAAACACACCTTTAAATCCCCGTGTTCAATTTTCCGAGATAACTCTCCTTCAATATCTGTACATGGATCTTCATGAAAGCAGGTACCCGGCGTCAATATTAAGCTATTTACTAACATGTTTTGGTAAACGTTTGAATAACATTTAAATAGAGAAAGCCGGTATAATTCTTTCTTACAGTTTGAAGGTAAAAGTACAGTAAAACCAGATTCATCAATATTGCAGGATAGTTCATAACAATAAACTGACCTAGGGATATAAATATGATGAAGAAGAAGAGGAAGAAGAAGAAGAAGAAGAAGAAGTTAATTCATCCATCAGCTGACGTTATATGACGTCATAATCAACCACGTGACGTGTAGGATGACATCATTGAGTATGTCGCCATGAATGACGTAGATAAGTACGTCACGGACAAATAATTATAGACAGACTAAGCGTTGTAGTACGAATTGTATGTCTTTACTATTTAATAAACATTCGGTTGAATATTTTGCAATTAATTTGACTGGTCAGCAAGCTAAATTAGTTTCAAAATATTCACCAGGTTACCTGTATAGTTTTCTGGAAATTGATAGCAGAGAGTTCAGAGATCGATCGATCCTAACACGGACGAAGTGTGGGTGGAGCTTATCTAGAGATGGGCGGGCATAGCGAAAACTGTAAAGGTCCATTCCCGTTTTCATACTGGATTTCTCAAAGGTCTTGCTAATAATCACAAATTATCGACATTCACAATCAAATCCACTTCTGTTTGTTCGCATACCTTTGAGATGTCATACTTTTAGGGTTATCACGGGCCGCGTCGCCTCCAGGACTGGAGCAGGAGTCTGCTCTAGTCGCGCGACGACGTAGTGGATTTGTGTATAATCATGTCAATAACAGCATTGCATTCTATTATTTTCTTGAGGAAATACGATTAATACATTCACGTGAAACAACAAAGCGTATTGTAAATGTAAGTATGTCTCTGACGTATCGTGTTAATGTAATTCACATTTCACGTTGCATGCTTCATTCCTCATTGAAGAAGCAATATTCTGGCCTACTTGAAAACATTTACATACTTTTTAACAAAAATTATTTCCTTTTATTGAAACGACTTCCAGATTGAATACGAGCAATCATACATTGTGACTCCTCGCCCTCCAGCTTTTGTCACATAGAACAAATATGTTCGTGTTTTCCTGATTTTCCGCCTTTTTCAGATAATGATAATTTGTCAAATCATGCCCCAAGAAGTTGGATCCTAGCGTATGTTGACGCCTTTCTTGTGTTAAAATGTAAGACAAATCTGCCTAACAGTTACCGAGATATTCATAAATCCTTAATATGATCCGAATTGGATCCGATTTTTTTTATCTGTTTCACACCCAACGCCTGAAAATCCTCGTTCATTGTGGGATACTATGTTATGTTAAAATCACAGCCAAATTGAATAGAGGAATTCAGTCTTTTAGTCAAGTATATGACGTCATAATCCATTATTTCTTAGGTAGGCTCACGCCATAATCTAAATATAATCTAATGAATAGCAAGTCCGTCATGAATGCTTAATAGGTCGTAGGAATTGTATGCCTTTCCTATTTAATAAACATTCTGTTGAAGATTTTGAAACTAATTTGACTGGACGCTGTTGCTGCTTTAGCTTACATGCATAGTTTTCAGGAAATTGAGATTCATAGAATTCATGGCATTATGCCTACTGTTTTGATTTCTAACTAACTACCGAATTGGTCACACACACACACACATACTCTTACCTGTAGAGGCGGTGACCAGTGTCAGGGTGACAATAGCGCAGGCGATCAACTTTAAAACTCGTTAGTGACTTTTAATGCCATAATTAATCGGACACTAACGTACATTAAATCTTTCAAGAGACCACACTCTTCAGAATGGAGATTCCTATCACATACACTTATGTCATTAAGCAGCCATAGACCGACAGACCCCATCTAGTATGGCAACATTACACGAACATTGCTATTTATAAGAGATTGATTGAATTAAAATAAGATGTTCTGTCTGAACAACATACGATTTTCACATCATCAAGGATGACTGGACTATACGTCTAACGCAGGGGCTTCTGTATATATCATAGGCGTGAGAACAGTGGTGAGCGGACAAGGGTGCGCTTTTCCCTCTTCCTCACGTACTCTGATGACGCAGCTTACTGGGCCGATGCCGGGCCGATACTGAGCCGATGCTAAACGTATCGGCCCAGTATCGGCCCAGCGCCGGCCCTGTGAGCTACGTTATCGGGGTAGTGTCTCCCTATAGTGCCACCCCCGGTACAAAGTAAGTTCTTACACCCTTGTAGATATGAAGTACCATTGTATCCGGCCAGTAGGTTGCGCGAGATGTTGTGCCAATGCTTTAGTGACACCATCCCAACGGTCACTCGCTATCCGGAGTCCCACATATGTCGCCAAACAAATAAGATAAAGCCTAACGAATGAGACAATATGAAATTTGGTAACAATATAACAACTTATCGTCAGAATTAATGCCCAGAATTGCCTCTAGGAATGCATGTGAGGCAATCTTAGAGCATCCAGCTTTCAGAATTTTCAATGCATGGCCACAGGACCCCCAGCTTCTCCACCAGTATGGTTGCTAGTTCCGCCAGTATGTGTCAGTGACATCCAGCTCCAATTTGCCATCCAGCTGAAGATGCACAGTTACAGATAAATCTGTGAGCCTCTGTCCACGTGATGACAGCTGCTTAAGAATAGTGACTGATAAACCATCTAATGAGTCCAGATAAATTTCGATACCATAGCTGTACGCAACCATATATATGACTTTAATGGACATATTGGTGATCCCTAGATCGATAATTAATGATAAATTTAGCCGTATTTCTAGTTTGTTTGATTTGACACATGTGAAGCCATTGGGTCATTATGAATATACATAGCAAAGGCTCTATTAGTAACAGAGTTCGAGGTAACACCTCCCACTAGCAGTTGTATTGATCTTTAACGAATCTTCGCGCCTTCAACGAAGCACATTTACGGGCGAAAGCTTGTAGAGGATCTATAAATCTACTCTTAACGGGTATCATCTTTTAATCTTGGGACATTGAGGGTGTGTAATAAACAATGGATGAAGCCAGTTTCGCGATGCCCTGTCCATCCCTAGCGAAGCTGCGCCCATGCATTGCCAGTGTTGTGATCGATCCCTGCCCTCCGTGAATCTCAATTTGCAGAAAACTGTACAGGTAAGCTGTTGAATAATTTGAATAAAAATATTCAACGGTATGTCTATTAAATAGTAAAGACCTACAATGAGTACAACGTGGCGGACTATTAATCGTTTATGACGAACTTAAAGTTCTCATCTATTGATAAAAGATACTGGCCTGGTCTGGCAAGAACAAGAAAATTCGTTATTACAAACCCCAAAACGCCCAAGATTAAAAGATTATAATCGATTACGACATGAATGACATTATTAAAGTGCTCATTTGATAAAAGAAACATATCAATTTAGGTCTATTTGTTACTTTATGGACACTTTAACTAACGAGAACTGTAGCCGCAATTTTAGATAGATATTTGCTGCCGCCATTATTTAAGACTCTACTGATGTGAGCAATTGCTGGTATAAATCCATTCTCGTAATGCTAACGCTAGTCATTCTTATACTGACTTCCATGGTGAGCGCATAGAAAGTGTCTAGCATAGTTCAATACCAGTTGTACGTTTGCTATGGTCCAAGTGACAACAAATATATTTATAACAATTTTACTGAAAACTGTTGTTGTTCTCGAAATAAGCAGTAGGGCAGTCATTGTTGCAAGACTTGCCGAAGATATGTCGAGCAACTTTATTGACAGCCATTTCCGAGTAAGGCTATGGTCAGACCAAAGTGCGTTACGCATGCGATGTCTAATGCGATTAAGATGTGCGTTGCCACATTGGAATGTCGACATGCTATAAGGCGGGCATGGTCACACTACGTGCAGTGCATTTGGTCTGGAATGCGTTATCCTCGTGCGTTGCGTCGAAAATGAAAATTTTTCATTTTATTGCGCATCGCACACACTACTACTTCTCTTGCTATCTGCCGTCCTCCAAGGTCAAGCTAAATAGTTGACACGTGTTCTAGCTTTCTACCCGTGTTTATCAAATTATTCTTTTAATGATGACTCATAACAGAAAACGAGATATTGTATTATCTGATGATGATATGGAGAGATTTCTCAACATTAATTCACAATTCTAAACTGTTTGTTGACCGCTGATACCTCAATTCAATTCTATAGTATGCATAGTATACATCCGCTAGGAACTTGGGCGTGTATCTAGACCAGGCTATGAATATGGATGCACATGTAAGCTCTGTGTGCAAATCTGCGACTTACCATTTGCGTAACATTAATTCCATCAGAAATGTGCTGACATATCAGACCACAGAGACACTTGTTCACGCGTTTATCACATCACGATTGGACAATGGAAACAGTCTCTTATATGGCATCACCGAAAAATCCCTTGATACACTGCAATATGTGCAAAATGCTGCGGCTCGTCTGGTAGTCAAGGTCGAAAAGCGTCATCACATAACACCAATTTTGAAAGATCTTCATTGGCTCCCCATCCGGAAACGGATTGAGTTCAAGATTCTGCTCTTGACTTGGAAATGTCTAAACAACAACGCTCCCGACTATTTGCAGGAACTTCTCTTGACATATGATCCATGTCGCAGACTTCGTTCTGTGGATAAGCTATTGCTCCAAATTCCGCGATCGAATTTACGCTCCTGTGGGGACAGAGCCTTCAGTGTTGTGGCTCCGAGACTATGGAACCAGCTACCTGTCCACATCAAATCCATCCAATCAATTAATGATTTCAAACAAAAATTAAAAACACATCTCTTCACAAGCGCCTTTGAAAATTGACATTGACACATGGCGCTTTACAAATGCTGTATTATTATTATTATTATATTGTTTAGAAACACCATTACTACCAATAGTGCAACTGTGTGCTATGCAAGGTCTCTCAGTGTTTGCATGCAACTTATACTTTCCTCAGTTTCTCAGCAAATTGTTAAATTTGTGTTAAATGGATTTCACTTTCTGATATTTAAATTGTGATTAAAATTGAACAATAAATGTTATGTTGTTATATCAGCTAACACACCAGCCAGCATCACTTTGCCATACATTTGTTTACTGTCTGTCGATCCGTCTATCAGCTTGGTCACCTTGATCAGAAGTTTCTACACAAATTTCTTTCTTCCACATTAATCTCATTGCAATGAAAGTAGGATGCAACCTTCCTATCTTATTATGTTCCTGGAAATGTATGCAGAATTGGGCATTGACTCTCTGTCGTTTGTCGTCCATCCATCCGTCCATCGTTCATCCGTTATCAGCTTTGTTAATAAATTCTTCTCAAGAAGCACAGGGCGCAATAAATCAGATTTGGTAAAGATTTTTCTTGGTCATAAAGTTATAAGTTTCGTAAAGATCAGTCCATTTGGGCTGATTCTTAAAGAGCATCATATGATGGTAGTCTTCTGACCTAATAGTGAAGTGAAATAACTTTCTTTAGCAAATTTAATGATAACATGAAAATAGGTAACTAATCACAATAAATGAAACGCTCTTGAACAGTTGGCCACTGGTCTGAATGGCAGGTGGCCGTCAAGGCATTTGGAACTCATTTTATATAAAAAGTTTATTAAAAATTTTACTTTGCCTTTTGCTGCTTTACCTCAATCAGATAGCAGGTATTTCTTCTGCACATATGGATTCTATATAATTAGTATTTTGTTTTGAAATATGCACTTGTATGTAAATTAGGACAACATTAAGCTCGCCTCTGGTAATTCTAAAATACGCTTTAAATCTGTCTAAACTCGTTCGTTTAGATCTCTCACTAAACTCAACAATTCCCCCAACTTCTTCCTCTCCTTTAGGATTAGATGAACCCAGAATTCTCTACGTGTCGGCTGATTAGCTATTAGCATGTACGTAGTCATCACAGCTTCGTCCAGGTCATCTTTCACATTCATGCATAATTACTTTTTCTACATCCATCATTATAGCTGAAATTAAGGCTACAATAATGTGAAAGTGTGGTTTAAAACGACACGAGACATAACCTTTAGTTTAAGGACGCATTCCTTTAGGTGGATATATACATAGTTGGTGTGACCGTTACCCTGTCTGCGATGAAATAGAAATGCCATGCGTTGACGCATGCGGAACGCAGTGATCAAAGCAACGTATTTGGTCTAACCGTAGCCTAAGGCAGCAAAAGGTTGTCAGAATTTTCGCGGAATAATCCGCGGGCTTTCTGTTTTGTTAGCTAAAGCTGCGTTTACTTGGCATGCGGAATGCGAAAAGCAGGTTGCGGAAACGGAACGCGGAATATACTTCAGATCACTCTTTACTGTTTGCCTTCATCCATTTATCTGCACGCTGTAAGCGGTATGCTGAACGCGGAACGGCGGGATGCGGAAAACCCGATCGCTCGGTGTAGCGATTTTTCTGGACCGAAAAGTTTCCGTTGCAGAATAGAGCACATGTAACCTAGCAACAAAAGGGTAATCCAAGTAGTTAAAGCTGATGAATCGTCTAAAATTATAAGAACTAATTTGTCGAAAAAATTAGGAAATCAGTAATATTATAATTACATGGTGCTAGATTAGACCAGGGTATCATTTCGAATCTAGTCGTCAGTATCCGCCCATTTTGGATCTACATCTCTCGCCTAAGTACATCCACATTCTGTAATGGTCTCAGTGGAAAGCTAGATATCAAGGCGTAAAAAAATGTGTTGTCGATTTTGAAAGAAATCTGATAGAAATATCGCAATATCACCAATAAAAATGCAATAAAAACGCGATGATACCGTGGGCAGGTAAATGGTACACGCGATATTTTACCCGCATTCCGCGTAATCGCTTTCAGTTCCGCGTTCCACATTCCGCACCCCGCGTGCCAGGTAAACGCAGCTTGACAAGTGCATGTAAAAGTAGTTAGGCCTGTAGGATAAACTGAATCGAGACTCACTGTCAGATATGCTCGAAAATTATGTTCATTTCATTGTCAATCAGAAGGTACGCATATTGTTCTTTTCACGGTATGCATGTCAAAGGCGATCGATCTGGCACGTGTTGGTGGAGAGCTCGATCTTTGCGAACATATTTCACACTGGAATACGCATATATAGGCCTAACTAATTGCGTACGCACTTGTTACCTAACTAACCAGAAAATCAGCTGCTTATTCTGAAAAAGAATCTGACAACTCTTTTGCTGCCCTAGTCAGAAATGATTGCCAAGCAAGTTGCTAGAAATATCCTCAGCAAGTCTTGCAACATTGACTGTCATGATTGTTATTTTAAGAACAATTTAATTGGGAAAAAACGCGTCAACGATTTTCAGCCAAATTGTTATCAAATCATTACCTCGTGCCAATTATATTATCAGCTGATTATTTTGCTGCAACGGATTTCAGTAAACTTGTTATAAATATATTTGTTGTCGCTGCAATAATGAAATGTGAGTCGTTTTGATCTTGAAATCTGGCAATAGCGAGCACTGACCAAGATCAAGTAGAGATGTCAGTTTCCTTTGATCGAAGAAGGACAACTCTCGTCAATTTTCACATTTGACCTGTCATAAAAAACAATTTTCGCTTTGTGGCAGTCAGGCGAGTAATCACTGCCCGTACTCGTGGCCGGTTAATAAGACTAATTAGAACACGTGTATGCAAAGCTAATATTAGCTAATTGTATATAAAGGACAGACGGAAAGTCGTTTGCAGAACAAAGGACACAATCTTAGTATAAACGAGAGGCGCTTTTAGTCGTCTAATATGCCTAGTTATGAGTTATTTTCGCAAACTAAAGAGAACGTACCGCGCTCTCATTAGGCTTTATCCGCGTGCCGTTCCCCACGGCTACTTCACTGGATTGTGGCAATCGCAGATACTTGTAACTTGGAATGGATCTTTTCATTGACGGCATCACCTACGTTGTTGTTGTTGTTGTTGTTGTTGTTGTTGTTGTTGTTGTTGTTTCTGCTGCTGCTGCTGCTGATGATGATGATGCCTGGCTGCTGCTGTTGTTGTAGTAATAGTAGCAGTAGTAGTAGTAGTAGTAGGAGGAGTAGTAGCAGTAGTAGTAGTAGTAGCAGCAGCAGCAACAGTAGCAACAGCAGCAGCAGTAGTAGTAGTAGTAGTAGTAGTAGTAGTAGTAGTAGTAGTAGTAGTAGTAGTAGGAGTAGTAGTAGTAGTAGTAGTAGTAGTAGCAGCAGCAGCAGCAACAACAACAACAACAACAACAACAACAACAACAACAACAACAACAACAACAACAACAACAGCAGCAGCAGCAGTACTAGTAGTAGTAGTAGTAGTAGTAGTAGTAGTAGTAGTAGTAGTAGCAGCAGCAGCAACAGCAGCAGCAGTAGCAGCAGCAGCAGCAGCAGCAGTAGTAGCAGTAATAGTAGTAGTAGTAGTAGTAGTAGTAGTAGTAGTAGTAGTAGTAGTAGTAGTAGTAGTAGTAGTAGTTGTAGTAGTAGTAGTAGTAGTAGTAGTAGTAGTAGTAGTAGTAGTAGTAGTAGTAGTAGTAGTAGTAGTAGTAGTAGTAGTAGTAGTAGTAGTAGCAGCAGCAGCAGCAGCAGGAGTAGCAGCAGTAATAGTAGTAGTAGTAGTAGCAGCAACAGCAGCAGCAGTAGCAGCAGCAGCAGCAGCAGTAGTAGTAGTAGTAGTAGTAGTAGTAGTAGTTGTAGTAGTAGTAGTAGTAGTAGTAGTAGTAGTAGTAGTAGTAGTAGTAGTAGTAGTAGTAGTAGTAGTAGTAGTAGTAGTAGTAGTCAATATTGTCAACGCACTGGCTCAGAATCTTCAATAATTGAAAAAATTCAAAGATTTAAGATATTTTGGTTTATCTTACTGCCTGAGATTTGTCATTTTGTTTGAGGAAAGCCATATGGCATTAATGTTAACCCTTTACTGGTTAAAGTTGTTCAGTAAAATCCAAATATCCGCTTACTTATTTAATGTATATTTGCAGGCACAGACAAGGTCATTCCCGAGAATATACCACTGGAACGACTGTCTCGGTTCCCGAGCCAGTCATTACAGCGGTAAATTTTCAAAAATACTCCAATCCCCGCCGGCAAATGGACATTGCCCAATATCACTAAATTGACCGTTTTTGGCCCGCCATCATGCAAGGGTTAATGCTGAATGATTGAGATGGATATTATGGATAGCTATTTGAGTTTTGCTTTTACCAAGATGTCACGTAGATTCGGATTTTTCTTAAACGCAATTACCGGACGCTTGTTAAAGGGTTGTTTCAGTTTCTCCTGTAGGTTTTGATACTCATCTTTCAAGATTTTGGAAATTTCAACGTTTTTCTGATTATAGGTCAGAATGAATGGAATTTTGTCACGTTGATCAGATAAGCCTGGGTCCGAGTTTATTCCCCATGGCCACTGTGTTTCGAGTTCTTTAATCCAAAACGATTCTCGAAGTTTTCTTTGTTTATCAGTTTCTTCTGCCGTATCTGAAAGGGGTGGATGTTCAATCGGCATAATTTCAAAGTCACGAAGGGCTAAATGGTCAGGAAGATTAAAATGTTCGGAAACATGTGTGTCTTCCTCTAGCCTAATATCTGAGAGGTGTCGAGTTGCCCGCCATCTTAATGGACATTTGGTTTCGCCGACATACTGTTTTTGGCACAATTTGCATGAAATTAGATAAATAACATTTTCAGAGTCACAATCTAGATTAGACTGAAGTTGGAACTTGCTTTTGTTCTGAAAGCTCGTGAAAGTATTCTGGTTTGGGAGAAATTCATCTAACTTGCACCTTTTCTTTCCGCATTTGCGAGATTCGCCGACACCTATAATAGGATGATTGTGAGAAATTTTGGTAGGCCAACGATTTGAGGCATTATCTGGAATGGTTTCCAAGCCGTCCAATGTTTCAGATTTGATTTTGCGCAAGAATCGTGAGGAGTAACCTCGTGGTTTGAGGGCTTTGAATAGGGTAGAGCACGCTTCTTCAAAGTTTTTCCTATCACTCGAATTCCTGTGAAAACGGTTTATTTGTGATTTTACTATTCCTTTAAAAGTATGCGGTGGATGGAAAGATTTTTTGTGCAATAGCTGATGCGAATCGGTTGGTTTGAAATACACTTTGTAGTCTAAGTAGCCAGTTGTTTCATACTTTAGACCTTTATATACAGTTATATCCAGGAAATCTACGGACATCTCGTCAATGGTTGCTTTTAATTTAATATTCGGATCGTGATTGTTCAGAATTTCGAAAAATTCATCAAACTCTGCCTTTGTGTGTTGCCAAATCATGAACATGTCATCAAGGTACCTGCGATAAATGAGGGGCTGTTTTGGACACTTTTCTAACGCTTCCTCCTCCCACTCTGCTACGTAAATATTGGCAAAACATGGGCTAAAGCGCTTGCCTATCGCGCAGCCGTAAATTTGTTGGTAAATTTCACCATCGAATTCAAAATCATTGCCTTTCAGACTCAGCTCTAATAGAGCTATTACTTCTCTGTCTGGCCTGTTGGTGTCTGGGTAGTTCACGAATGCTCTACGGATAGAATTTATACCCTTCTCGATGTCAATGTTTGTATACATAGCATCGATGTCAAGCGTGACCAAGAATGAATTTGGAGGTATCCAGGTCTCAGAGACCTGTGATAAGAAGTCTTCTGAGTTTTTCAAGAAGCTGGGGTGTCTATTTGCTATTGGCTGTAGATGGTAATCGATGTATTCACTGATTCTGTAGGATTCTGAGCCACAATCAGAGATTATAGGTCGCCCGGGCGGTGACATTGGGTCCAACCACGAATCTATGGGTTTATGAATTTTTGGCAAAAGATAGAAAGTCCGTGGTTTTGACTCAAGTTTAGCAAAGAGACACTTATGTTGCTTTTCGGTGATCTTCCTGCTATTTAGCAATTTTTGAAGAATCTCATTAAATTTGCTGCAATTATTTTGCCAAAGTGGTTTGCTTAGTTTCTGGTAATGCTTTGGGTTACTAAGTTGACGTTGTGCTTCACGTTTATAGTTATCTTTAAGCATTATTACAGTCGCCGACCCTTTATCTGCAGGTTTGATGACAATTTCGCTGTTTTTAGACAATTCAATTAAGGCCTGGCGTTCCTCATAGGGTAAATTTGGTTGATCATTAGGGAATGTAGAATTTTAACACGTTCTGAAAAGAGTTCTATGTTTTCACCGATCGCTGGGTCCAGGATTTTTACGTTTGGTGCCCAGCCAGTTTTTTCAATGAATGGTGGAATGTTACCATTAGAGTTACGAAAGAAGTCTGCTAACTTAATACGGTGACTAAATTCAGATGTTTCCATACAGCCATTATCTAAAAGAGCATCCAAACCTGCTTTAGGTTTTGGTGTTGGGACAAATGTAAGACCAAAATTGAGCAGTGACTGCTCTGCTTCACCTAATGGGGAGCCAGTTAGATTGACAATATTACTGCCCAGTCCTGTTTCCGGGCGGATGTTACCTTGGCGCTTGTCTAGTTTAAATTTAGGAATTTAAGCCAGGCAGAATACATAGAGTTAGCTGTCTTCTCAGTCCAATGGATGTTATCCTTAACAACATTAAATTCGGAGAGTCTGAGTGAAGGAATGACAGTCACAGATTTTGATGATTCAGCCGTCGAATTGATGGACTGAATCGCCAACCTCTGCTGAGCTGTCAACCGACTTGAATAGTTAAGTTTTGCGAAGTAAATCGCAGTCTTTGGGAATTTGGACTTTATCGCACTGAGAAGCAGCATTAATCTATGTTTTGAACTAGAGATGGGTTCATTCATATCATTAATACCAATATTAATCACTATTTTCTCTGGTTTAAATGATCCAGTGTACTTTTGAATTAGTCCTCTAGCATGACACAATTTAGCTCCTGGGTAGCAGGCAACTTGCGTTTCAGGGTGGGGCTCAACATTAATGCGACTCAGGTTCGAAGCTCCAAAGATGAGTACTTTGTTCGTGAGAACAGGTAGTCGCCAGTCAATTTTGTTTTCGATTTCATGACGAAATTTCCAAAAAATGTTTCTCTCCAACATGGCTGGTTGTTTGGGTCTATTTGCAAATTTAATAGGACGCACCTCCGGTGCATTACTTGGGCCTGGAGTTGGGGAGAAGCTGGGCTGTGGCAGTTTCCCTGTTGGGGATGGGGTCTTGAGACCCGATGGATGACTGCTCTGAGGGGATTTCTGAGAAGGGTCGGTCCGTCGACCAGATTTGCTACCATTAACCCTTTCCCTCTGCGGCAAGGGCGGATATTCGTTTGGGTCATTTAGATTGCCTAGTGGAGAGTCAGGTAGTGGGATTAAAGATGCTTCAAATAGGATATCTCTAGGGCCAGAATCTAATGGTAGCAATGGAGAGATTTTATTGTCTACTCGTTTTGTGACTGGCGGCGAAGTTTCAGGTGATCTGAGGCGTTTTTTCATTTGTGATTGTGGGGCCACAGTTGGTATCAGGACCAGAGGCGTGGCTTGTGCGAGATTTTGAATTGGTTGCTGGGATGGATCTATCGGTCGCACAAAATCGTAAAAAGAACTAATCGCATTAATGTCGAGCTTTCTATTATAATTGTTTTTTGCCCAGCGTATAGCATTGGATTTAGCACGACCCAGGTCTAAATGTGGCATTGCCTGTGTGAGGACTACTTCAGTTCTAATACTACCATGTTGTTCATTATAGTGATTTAACATGGCCTTAATGGTAGATTTTGCCCACTCAAAATTCACATTCCAGATGGCAAAGTAGATGTCATCATTTGGGATAGCTGGCTTACAAAATCCATTCAGCTCTTCCACCTTCCTGCTAAGCCCATCAGGGAGAGTTTCGGCATCTAAATGCCTACGTAGCGTAGCAATATGGTGGAAGCACTGAATTTTTTGGTAATACAGCTTTAGCAGGCGCGCATGCGCAGATGAACCCCCTTTACCATCTCCATTCTTCCTACGACCATTCTTCCTCGCAATAGCCATTCAGACAGAAAAGCGTTCAATCTAACTAGCAATCAGACAGGCAGTTGAGCAGGTAAGAAAGATTCGATCAGGCAAACTCAAATTCAAGCACACAAATTCATTCACATCAACTACAAATTGAACCAATATATTACTTACACCTGAAAGACAAATTATAGAATTAGCATGTAATATGCAAGGGTTAACAATACAACAATACAATACGCAATATTATAAGTTACTCACCGTAGAGGCGGTGACCAGGGTCAGGGTGACAATAGCGCAGGCGATCAACTTTAAAACTGGTTAGTGACTTTTAATGCCATAATTAATCGGACACTAACGTACATTAAATCTTTCAAGAGACCACACTCTTCAGAATGGAGATTCCTATCACATACACTTATGTCATTAAGCAGCCATAGACCGACAGACCCCATCTAGTATGGCAACATTACACGAACATTGCTATTTATAAGAGATTGATTGAATTAAAATAAGATGTTCTGTCTGAACAACATACGATTTTCACATCATCAAGGATGACTGGACTATACGTCTAACGCAGGGGCTTCTGTATATATCATAGGCGTGAGAACAGTGGTGAGCCGACAAGGGTGCGCTTTTCCCTCTTCCTCACATACTCTGATGACGCAGCTTACTGGGCCGATGCCGGGCCGATACTGAGCCGATGCTAAACGTATCGGCCCAGTATCGGCCCAGCGCCGGCCCTGTGACCTACGTTATCGGGGTAGTGTCTCCCTATAGTGCCACCCCCGGGACAAAGTAAGTTCTTACACCCTTGTAGATATAAAGTACCATTGTATCCGGCCAGTATGTGGCTCGAGATGTTGTGCCAATGCTTTAGTGACACCATCCCAATGGTCACTCGCTATCCGGAGTCCCACATATGTCGCCAAACAAATAAGATAAAGCCTAACGAATGAGACAATATGAAATTTGGTAACAATATAACAACTTATCGTCAAAATTAATGCCCAGAATTGGCTCTAGGAATGCATGTGAGGCAATCTTAGAGCATCCAGCTTTCAGAATTTTCAATGCATGGCCACAGGACCCCCAGCTTCTCCTCCGGTATGTTTGCTAGTTCCGCCAGTATGTGTCAGTGACTTCCAGCTCCAATTTGCCATCCAGCTGAAGATGCACAGTTACAGATAAATCTGTGAGCCTCTGTCCACGTGATGAAAATTTTTGTGATCCTAGAGCGATAATTAATGATAAATTTAGCCGTATTTCTAGTTTGTTTGATTTGACACATGTGAAGCCATTGGGTCATTATGAATATACATAGCAAAGGCTCTATTAGTAACAGAGTTCGAGGTACCACCTCCTACTAGCAGTTGTATTGATCTTTAACGAATCTTCGCGCCTTCAACGAAGCACATTTACGGGCGAAAGGTTGTAGAGGATCTATAAATCTACTCTTAACGGGTATCATCTTTTAATCTTGGGACATTGAGGGTGTGTAATAAACAATGGATGAAGCCAGTTTCGCGATGCCCTGTCCATCCCTAGCGAAGCTGCGCCCACGCATTGCCAGTGTTGAGATCGATCCCTGCCCTCCGTGAATCTCAATTTGCAGAAAACTGTACAGGTAAGCTGTTGAATAATTTGAATAAAAATATTCAACGGTATGTCTATTAAATAGTAAAGACCTACAATGAGTACAACGTGGCGGACTATTAATCGTTTATGACGAACTTAAAGTTCTCATCTATTGATAAAAGATACTGGCCTGGTCTGGTATGAACAAGAAAATTCGTTATTACAAACCCCAAAACGCCCAAGATTAAAAGATTATAATCGATTACGACATGAATGACATTATTAAAGTGCTCATTTGATAAAAGAAGCATATCAATTTAGGTCTATTTGTTACTTTATGGACACTTTAACTAACGAGAACTGTAGCCGCAATTTTAGATAGATATTTGCTGCCGCCATTATTTAAGACTCTACTGATGTGAGCAATTGCTGGTATAAATCCATTCTCGTAATGCTAACGCTAGTCATTCTTATACTGACTTCCATGGTGAGCGCATAGTAAGTGTCTAGCATAGTTCAATACCAGTTGTACGTTTGCTATGGTCCAAGTGACAACAAATATATTTATAACAATTTTACTGAAAACTGTTCTTGTTCTCGAAATAAGCAGTAGGGCAGTCATTGTTGCAAGACTTGCCGAAGATATGTCGAGCAACTTTATTGACAGCCATTTCTGAGTAAGGCTATGGTCAGACCAAAGTGCGTTACGCATGCGATGTCTAATGCGATTAAGATGTGCGTTGCCACATTGGAATGGCGACATGCTATAAGGCGGGCATGGTCACACTACGTGCAGTGCATTTGGTCTGGAATGCGTTATCCTCGTGCGTTGCGTCGAAAATGAAAAATTTTCATTTTATTGCGCATCGCACACACTACTACTTCCCTTGCTATCTGCCATCCTCCCGGGTCAAGCTAAATAGTTGACACGTGTTCTAGCTTTCTACCCGTGTTTATCAAATTATTCTTTTAATGATGACTCGTAACAGAAAACGAGATATTGTATTATCTGATGATGATATGGAGAGATTTCTCAACATTAATTCACAATTCTAAACTGTTTGCTGGCCACTGATACCTCAATTCAATTCTATAGTATGCATTGTTTAGAAACACCATTACTACCAATAGAGCAACTGTGTGTTATGCAAGGTCTCTCAGTGTTTGCATGCAACTTATACTTTCCTCAGTTTCTCAGCAAATTGTTAAATTTGTGTTAAATGGATTTCACTTTCTGATATTTGTGATTGTGATTAAAATTGAACAATAAATGTTATGTTGTTATATCAACTAACACACCATCCAGCATCACTTTGCCATACATTTGTTTACTGTCTGTCGATCCGTCTATCAGCTTGGTCACCTTGATCAGAAGTTTTTACACAAATTTCTTTCTTCCACATTAATCTCATTGCAATGAAAGTAGGATGCAAACTTCCTATCTTATTATGTTCCTGGAAATGTATACAGAATTGGGCATTGACTCTCTGTCGTTTGTCGTCCATCCATCCGTCCATCGTTCATCCGTTATCAGCTTTGTTAATAAATTCTTCTCAAGAAGCACAGGGCGCAATAAATCGGATTTGGTAAAGATTTTTCTTGGTCATAAAGTTATAAGTTTCGTAAAGATCAGTCCATTTGGGCTGATTCTTAAAGAGCATCATATGATGGTAGTCTTCTGACCTAATAGTGAAGTGAAATAACTTTCTTTAGCAAATTTAATGATAACATGAAAATAGGTAACTAATCACAATAAATGAAACGCTCTTGAACAGTTGGCCACTGGTCTGAATGGCAGGTGGCCGTCAAGGCATTTGGAACTCATTTTATATAAAAAGTTTATTAAAAATTTTACTTTGCCTTTTGCTGCTTTACCTCAATCAGATAGCAGGTATTTCTTCTGCACATATGGATTCTATATAATTAGTATTTTGTTTTGAAATATGCACTTGTATGTAAATTAGGACAACATTAAGCTCGCCTCTGGTAATTCTAAAATACGCTTTAAATCTGTCTAAACTCGTTCGTTTAGATCTCTCACTAAACTCAACAATTCCCCCAACTTCTTCCTCTCCTTTAGGATTAGATGAACCCAGAATTCTCTACGTGTCGGCTGATTAGCTATTAGCATGTACGTAGTCATCACAGCTTCGTCCAGGTCATCTTTCACATTCATGCATAATTACTTTTTCTACATCCATCATTATAGCTGAAATTAAGGCTACAATAATGTGAAAGTGTGGTTTAAAACGACACGAGACATAACCTTTAGTTTAAGGACGCATTCCTTTAGGTGGATATATACATAGTTGGTGTGACCGTTACCCTGTCTGCGATGAAATAGAAATGCCATGCGTTGACGCATGCGGAACGCAGTGATCAAAGCAACGTATTTGGTCTAACCGTAGCCTAAGGCAGCAAAAGGTTGTCAGAATTTTCGCGGAATAATCCGCGGGCTTTCTGTTTTGTTAGCTAAAGCTGCGTTTACTTGGCATGCGGAATGCGAAAAGCAGGTTGCGGAAACGGAACGCGGAATATACTTCAGATCGCTCTTTACTGTTTGCCTTCATCCATTTATCTGCACGCTGTAAGCGGTATGCTGAACGCGGAACGGCGGGATGCGGAAAACCCGATCGCTCGGTGTAGCGATTTTCTGGACCGAAAAGTTTCCGTTGCAGAATAGAGCACATGTAACCTAGCAACAAAAGGGTAATCCAAGTAGTTAAAGCTGATGAATCGTCTAAAATTATAAGAACTAATTTGTCGAAAAAATTAGGAAATCAGTAATATTATAATTACATGGTGCTAGATTAGACCAGGGTATCATTTCGAATCTAGTCGTCAGTATCCGCCCATTTTGGATCTACATCTCTCGCCTAAGTACATCCACATTTTGTAATGGTCTCAGTGGAAAGCTAGATATCAAGGCGTAAAAAAATGTGTTGTCGATTTTGAAAGAAATCTGATAGAAATATCGCAATATCACCAATAAAAATGCAATAAAAACGCGATGATACCGTGGGCAGGTAAATGGTACACGCGATATTTTACCCGCATTCCGCGTACCCGCTTTCAGTTCCGCGTTCCGCATTCCGCACCCCGCGTGCCAGGTAAACGCAGCTTGACAAGTGCATATAAAAGTAGTTAGGCCTGAAGGATAAACTGAATCGAGACTCACTGTCAGATATGCTCGAAAATTATGTTCATTTCATTGTCAATCAAAAGGTAAGCATATTATTCTTTTCACGGTATGCATGTCAAAGGCAATCGATCTGGCACGTGTTGGTGGAGAGCTCGATCTTTGCGAACATATTTCACACTGGAATACGCATATATAGGCCTAACTAATTGCGTACGCACTTGTTGCCTAACAAAACAGAAAATCAGCTGATTATTCTTTTAAAGAAATCTGACAACTCTTTTGCCGCCCTAGTCAGAAATGATTGCCAAGCAAGTTGCTAGAAATATCCTCAGCAAGTCTTGCAACATTGACTATCATGATGATTATTTTAAGAACAATTTAATTGAAAAAAGATGCGTCAACGATTTTCAGCCAAAATGTTATCAAATCATTACCTCGTGCCAATTATATTATCAGCTGATTATTTTGCTGCAACGGATTGCAGTAAACTTGTTATAAATATATTTGTTGTCGCTGCAATAATGAAATGTGAGTCGTTTTGATCTTGAAATCTGGCAATAGCGAGCACTGACCAAGATCAAGTAGAGATGTCAGTTTCCTTTGATCGGAGAAGGACAACTCTCGTCAATTTTCACATTTGACCTGTCATAAAAAACAATTTTCGCTTTGTGGCAGTCAGGCGAGTAATCACTGCCCGTACTCGTGGCCGGTTAATAAGACTAATTAGAACACGTGTATGCAAAGCTAATATTAGCTAATTGTATATAAAGGACAGACGGAAAGTCGTTTGCAGAACAAAGGACAAAATCTTAGTGTAAACGAGAGGCGCTTTTAGTCGTCTAATATGCCTAGTTATGAGTTATTTTCGCAAACTAAAGAGAACGTACCGCGCTCTCATTAGGCTTTATCCGCGTGCCGTGCCCCACGGCTACTTCGCTGGATTGTGGCAATCGCAGATACTTGTAACTTGGAATGGATCTTTTCATTGACGGCATCACCTACGTTGTTGTTGTTGTTGTTGTTGTTGTTGTTGTTTCTGCTGCTGCTGCTGCTGCTGCTGCTGATGATGATGATGATAATGATGCCTGGCTGCTGCTGTTGTTGTAGTAATAGTAGCAGTAGTAGTAGTAGTAGTAGTAGTAGTAGTAGCAGCAGCAGCAACAGCAGCAGCAGCAGCAGCAGCAGCAGCAGCAGCAGCAGCAGCAGCAGCAGCAGCAGCAGCAGCAGTAGTAGTAGTAGTAGTAGTAGTAGTAGTAGTAGCAATGGTAGTAGTAGTAGTAGTAGTAGTAGTAGTAGCAGCAGCAGCAGCAGCAGCAGCAGCAGCAGCAGCAGCAGCAGCAGCTGCAGCAGCAGCAGCAGCAGCAGTAGTAGTAGTAGTAGTAGTAGTAGTAGTAGTAGCAATGGTAGTAGTAGTAGTAGTAGTAGTAGTAGTAGTAGCAGCAGCAGCAGCAGCAGCAGCAGCAGCAGCAGCAGCAGCAGCAGCAGCAGCAGCAGCAGCAGCAGCAGCAGCAGTAGTAGCAACAGCAGCAGCAGTAGCAGCAGCAGCAGCAGTAGTAGTAGTAGTAGTAGTAGTAGTGGTAGTAGTAGTTGTTGTTGTTGTTGTTGTTGTTGTTGTTGCCTCTGATGGGGTTTTTTTTGTTATTATTATTATTATTATTATTATTAATTATTATTGTTGTTGTTGTTGTTGCTGCTGCTGCTGTTGTTGTTGTTGTTGTTGTTGTTGTTGATGATTGGATTCGATTAATCACTACCTTGGCGAACACACTTACGTGACTCCACCTCGCTATGTTTATTTATTCTTGACATTGACTTGTTTGTAACACTTTCTTATTGAAGCGACATTTAAGCTGCATTTAAATCTTTGTTCAAGCAGCCCGCTGACACCCGACCTGGTGGAAATTATGTGTTCTCAGTACAAACATGTCACTCAGGGTTGCACTGATAAAAGGAGAGGCGGATGTGTATATTGGGAACGAATGCACATGGACAATTATGTTGGGTGAATGACGGGCGGGGGGTGGTGACTGTAATAGAGGAGCTGGTATCCCCTTAAAGCCTGAAATGCCAGCGTCCCAATTCCAGACAGCTATACGGGAACGCTATTAAATACTTAGAAGCTAATCTGATCTGAAAGCTGTTGTAGGTAGCAAGAATCGCCAGTCAGATAAATTTATAGTTAACAAACTATCCCAAAAATCTTAACACTTTGATGGCGAATCCGGCCACACCGGCCTTCTCAGTAGGCTTGAGGAATTCCCATGTGCTGGCCAAGAGAATATTATTTTTGAAAATTTATCTCTGAAGGGACTGGCTCGATAATCGAGTCTGTCATGTCAGAGGTAGATTTTCAAAACAAGGTTAAAACGGAGTTGACGTTTTTGGAATTGTAAGGGTTAAATGACTAATCGGAACGACACTGGAAAGAAGACAAGAAGATTCCTAACAGTAATAAGCTGGTCATTGAGGGTAGGGAATATGGAATAGCGCCATGATCGTACATGACGCATTTATATAAAGTTACCTTCTCATTGGTTGCATTGCTCACCACTGCCCCAGATCAGCTGGTACATCGATCACACAGAAGTAAACTGTAGACATTTGGATTCATATGAATCTTTAACCCAGATCGTTTCATGGAATTAATCTGCATCAATGAATTGCTCCGATCTGCCAAGTATGTAACTTCATAATCAATTACGTCACATCTAAGGCCGAGTTTACATCCCTAGTAGGGTACCTACTCGGGTTACTAGAGTAGCGCCTAAACGGCTGGAGTACGTACTCTAGTACCTACTCGGGGCTACCCACCTATCAGCAAGGGTAAATCGAGTAGTCACGCGTTTGCATTGAACTCAACGTAATTTAAACGCGTGCTCATTTACGCGAGGGTAAGTGATCACATGCTCATCTACCCTAGAGTAGCTACGAGAGTTTTCGCCTAAGCTCGCTATAAGGTGCAGTCAAAGTCATAATTGACAGAGAAATCTACGCGATGCCGTCGTGAAGCGGGAAAAGTCCGGCAACTGTACGAATTGTATATCCTTGATGTATTTACTATTTAATAAGCATTATGTTGAATAGTTTGAAACCACTTTGATCGGGCGCTGTTGTTGCAATAGATATCAATAGCTCCTAATCGAATTAGTTTCAAACTATTCAACCGCTTACGTGTATAGTCAGCTTGAATTTGAGATTTTATGTGCAAAGTATATACCTCGATGGCAACAGGCGCAAAATGTAAGCGCAGCATGGCTAGAAATGGGCGGGTAATATTCACTCTATTGATATACTAAGGCAAAGGGTTAACTCAGGTGTGTATCATTGGACTAGACTGCATCAATTCACCTTGCCAGAGTATCCATCCATCATCAGACCTCAACGCGTGTATGATGACGCCATAATCATTACGTCACAAAGGGTTCCATATAGACCGTAATCAAATCTCAAATGGTCCAAAACATTGTATGAATTGTATGTCTTTGTAATTCTTTGCTATTTAGTAAACATGCTGTTGAATATTTTGAAACTAATTTGACTTAGGCAGCAACAGCACCCAGTCAAATTATTTCAAAATATTCAACAGCTTAACTGTGTAGTTTTTTGCAAATTAATACTCAGGATGTTCAGAGATCGATCGATCCCAACGCGAGCTAGCGATGGGCGGGGCATAGCTGAAACCGGAAATTCATTACAACTCGTGTTTACTCAGCTACAACTGGTACAGATATATCAACTGTCAAATCGTGATCAAAATCAGACAACAAACATTCCTTTGTCTCTGATCGTGCTAAAAGGCATGTTATCTGGATCAGAACATGGCCATCAAGCGGGAACATTAAGCATAAAGGTATATGTACATAGATTTATTATATTCGTAAATATATATTTAAAGATATACAGACTTGCTTTGACTAAGACGAACCAACTACTCTAGCAGTGCCACATACGCCGCCGACGCAACATACACCACCGCCAAAGCGACAGCAATCACAATGCATTAGAAATTTAGAATTTGTTAATAAGAAAATGGTGAACTGAGATAAATTCAAACGCGCCCATGCAGCAAGGACGGTGTGCGTGCGGCGTTGTTTGGAAAAAACACCCACTGACCAGCCCTTACGCAATAACTAAATGTGCTTAACATAGCCGAAGAAATTTCCGTAGTAAACTAAACCAAATGCTTAAAAACATGTGTGTAAATAGTTCAGTGCGGGCGCATATCCTCATACGTTGAGCGTGTTTGGATCGATTTATGTACTTTGAACCTTGAGGTCACAGGATCCCCTTTTTTCAAGGTGACTAAACAGATAGGTTGCTGAATATTTTGAAACTAACCAGACCGGGCGCCATTGCAGTCCACGAGTGCACCAACACCCAGCCGAACTAGCCTCAAAATGCCAACAGAATGTTCATTAGATAGTAATTAACCATTCAAAGGATCTGCAAACTTGACGGACTTTTAAATGATTATGGTTGAGTTAAATTCGTCATTCGTTAGGTGGTTTGATTGTGACGTCAGCTTACATATGGCGTAATTGATTATGGCGTCATATACTTCAGTAACTGATCGGGTCTCACCATTATAGTTATTTATTGGCAACTGTTATATTAGTATACGGTTTTTATAAATCTTACGATGAAGTGGGGAACATTATCTCAAAGCATTGCGTTTCTCCAAAATGAAGTTGACAAATTTTAGAATCATTTTAGATATGTCTGTAGAGCCACGATTGCATGAAATTAAAAAGACAAATTTGTCGTGCTCATTTAAAGAATCAAAGTTAGAACAGCTAGACAACTCAGAAAATAAAGAATCTCTAGCTTCCTGGAATGTAGGACATTCTAAGACAAGATGTCTCTCATCTTCTACTTTATTTAGATTGCAAAGATTACAGAGTCGGGGCTCTACAGGTATCTTGGGCCGACAGTATCTATCTATTTCGATATGCAGACAGTGAGCGCTGAGCCGTAGCTTTGAAAATTCTCTGCGCTTTAAAACTATGGGCTGTGAGAAAATAAAATTTTTAGGATTAAAATTATCTTTAAAAAGCTTATAACGGCGCAATTTAGGGGTTTTCTCGGAGTCAGGTTGTATGTCCTATCCATGCAGAAATGTATTCATTCTTGATGGTGTCCTGAAATAAGTTAATAATTTTATGTCTATATAATGATCCCTGGTTTTCCCAAACACTGATTAGATTGAATTTCGACAGCAGGAGCTGAATACACGCGGACCAATTAGAATCATCTTTTAGTGAATATGATTCTATGTATGCCTTCCGTACAATTGACGACGAATCTGCGTTGCATAATCTAAGCCAGTATTTCATGGCTTGTGGGAGAAGGGATATTAACGCGGGAAATTGGCCCAGGTCAAGACGCGTAGCAGCATTTATGTTCGCTTGCCAACGCCTAGCAAATACTTAGCAAATTTGATAAGTACCTTCTCCACAGGTATAGACTCGCACAGTTGAAGAAGGTTAGACTGGTTCAGTCTGCTAGTGTAGAAAGGACTCCATATTTCACTGCAGTAGCGTACAATAGGCATTAACAGGCTGTCAAAGAGACTATAAGCAGATACTATGTTATTTCTAACATTAATAGTTTTGAGCTGGAAGAGTGCTTTTGATGCTTGCTCCTGAAGTCTTGTGCGAGCACGTTTAAAGATGCCTGACGCGGTAAACACTATGCCTAGGTAACAGTACGAGTGTACTATTTCGTGTAATTAAAGAGGACGTGTAATTAAAGGATTACTGGTGGCTTGTCAACAAATACTAACGCTGATAAAACACTTGACGGTGAATGGACTTCTTAACGGAATTGCAGATGCGGACTAACTGACGTTACAATTAAACTATTCTGAGCTTATTTCTGTTTTCTTGTCTGTTAAGCATGAAACATCTGCAGTTATAATAAGATGGGATTGCGTGTAAGAGCATGCGCATGCGTTCATATGTCTGTATGTGCATATGCGTGTGCAATGCAAAGCTGTATACATGTATAGGATCAACGCTACATAAACACGGTCTTCCTTCACATCACTAGACCGACTAAAGTGGGCCCTAGTCTGGAGCCCTAAAAGTGTGCGATTTTTTAATCTAGACGCTATGAGGTGCAATCTGAGGCCTATTTGGCATAATTTTATTAATTATTAATTGGTCAAGATTTTTCAAGAGAATTATAATTTCTGAAAGCCAAGAAAAGGCAATTTTTGTAACTTTGCCTGTGAAATTTACGAAAATAGCATTCTCTCGTCCGGCAAATGGACATTCCCCAGATACCGAGTCGGTCATTCAAGTGGTAAAATTTCAAAAATACTCTTCTCTTAGACTGCAAATAGACATTAAGACGTCTGTATTACTATAGTATAGACGGTAGAATGTGTGTTTCCTCGTTGTCTATAGAAAGAATCTCTAACTGGACTAATACACCACCCACCCACCCACCCGCTTTAGGGCGAGACCATATGCTGTAGTTTAAGTAGCCTAGTAGGTAATCCGTTTATGTAGACCACACACCACTGTGGCATCCATTTCTTCTCCAGCAATACCTCCGGAAAGTGTCTATACAACAATACATTCGAGAGAGAATTGGTAGCAAATATGTTCAACGCGATACTGATTTGCTTTCGTTCTCTAGTCAAGGGAAGATTTATTCGTTTATTAAAGGTGCATATTCACAGTAAAATTTCTGGGGAAAAATTGTTTAAATTATGCACCTGTAGAGGCTTAAACTGTGAGCTTATATGTAATGTAATAAATCTTAACATATGATGATTCCATTCCATATAAATTAATATAATATTGTATTATAAGTTGCGAAATTGAAATAGAGGCACGGCAGTGTCATCTGCATATAATAGCGCTAACAGTTTGATATAGAGATCGATGTTTTCTGTCAGAGCCAGTCCACTGCGACCAGAGCTTTCCAAGAATTCGCTGAGATCGTTTGGGTATTTATTAAACAGGATTGGTGATAGATTTTCACCCTGCCTTAACCCCAAGTTACACGTGAATGCTTCAGAGGCAATACCGTTCATAAATACTTTAGATTTTATGCCCATATACATATTACGGATGACATTTAAAATTTTCCCGTTGATATTTTCTTTAATTAATTTTCACCATCCTGCCTCCCTCCAAACTTTATCAAAAGCTTTTTCTAAATCTACAAAGACACAAAACAGTTTTTTCTTTCTTTATTTGAAAATTTCTATTAAGAAAGCAGCTGCTTGGTTGTTGAATATTTACGTCTCAAGCCAGCTTGGATTTCTTTTCTCTGTTAATTTTGTTCTAAGTAATCGTCTATTCTATTATACTAGTAAATAATTTGGCTAGGCAGTTGACTAAGCTCTAAAGTTATGTGCTTCCTCTGGACTGTCTTTTCCTTTGTAAATAGGTTTTATTAGTCCCTTTGTCCATGCACCTTGTATAATTCCTGTCTTAAAGACGCGATTAAAGAGCGTATGGTATATAAGAACCATAATATTTTCAGTTGACTTGACGTATTCATTTATTATGTTATCCTCACCAGCTGCTTTATTAGTTTTAAGTGAGCGTATTCCCTTTCTAATTTCCATTTCCCTTATTTACCTGTTTAGGGCGTCATTAATTGGTGTATCAGGAACTGGCTGCTCGGGAGCGATATATGTGTCAGTTACATGTGAATGCTCACTTTGCGTTACATATTTATCAAATTCAAACATATCATTTATCCTAGCTTTACATGGATCTGAAATTGGGTCCGAGGACGTAACAATTTACCAATAATCTCGTGGATTGGTGCTACATAGCTGTTCTATGTTTAGTTTAAAATTTCATTTATAATTAGCAATAGCGTTATTCATATTGGATTTATATATTTTACCAGCATCAACCATGGTATTAAGGTTTCCGATTGTTTTACTAAGTCGATAGCTGGTACATCCTGACATTCTTTGACTGCCCGAAGCCTGCTTAGAGGAGCACTGGTCAGGCTGAGTCTGGCTTCAATATTTCCAGGAGGATGACGAGTGGTTTTGCGGTGACAATACATTGAACACAACACGGATTATAAATATTTCTATTAGACGAAACGCTGTTCAAAATCCTTACACGCTTGGTTGCAGTAATGTTAGGGTGACCAGACTTCTTTTCCATCATCGTTTTAGAACAGAACTAAAAACATCAACAGCATCCACGTAATGCAATATACCATTTCAGCGTACACAAATAATCTGCTTCGCTCCAGGGTAAAGTGTTAGTGAAATCACACAAGGAACCCCTAGACAGGTGGTGAAGATTGTCAATATTTACATTCTTTCTGTAACGAGTAGTAATGATGTTCTCTGTTTGTTAACAGTAGGTGACACATTTCTGTTAACATTTTGACACTCAAGCTGGACAAAGACTAGGCTTTGCGCGACCACGGGATTAAATCGAAAATCGCCATCATGTTTTAAATCGTGAATTTATATGATTAAAAATTAAATAATCGAATAATCGTGAATATTTTCTATTGCATAAAATATTTCAAAAGCTAACTTTCAATTACTTTTTAATATGATCGGTCATGAAAGATGACATTTTGCTTAGTGAATGTATGCCCATTTGCAGGGCAAGAGAAGACTATTTTTGAAAATGCATTACTGCAATGCCTGGCTCGAGAATGGCGCCTTTTTCGGGATTAAATCGAAAATCGAGATTATGTTTTAAATCGTTCATTTATATGATTAAAAATTAAATAATCGAATAATCGTGAATATTTTCTATTGCATAAAATATTTCAAAACCTAACTTTTCAATTACCTTTTAATGCGATCGGTCATGAAAGATGACATTTTGCTTAGTGAATGTATGCCCATTTGCAGGGCAAGAGAAGACTATTTTTGAAAATGCATTACTGGAATGCCTGGCTCGAGAATGGAGCCAGACATTCCAGTGATATATTTCCAAAAATAGTCTTCTCTTGCACTGCAAATGGACGTTTCCAAACACCATTTCAATTTTCATCATTGATATTCTTTTGTTGTTATGTCTTGGTAATTTGTATCCGAGCTGATTAATCGAGTAATCACGATTATTTTTTAGTAATCGATCGCGATCACCCAACGCAATAATCACACAATCCTAACATAAACCCAGACTTCTGCAGCGGTCTTTAGAGATGTCCATTTGTAAAAATAGTCTTCTGTAGTCCTGAAAATGGGCTTCGATAAGAAAATGTTTTGATTTTCCTGACCAAACATAGACATTAGAGGGTTAATGAGATGTAGTTATAAAGTGAGTAATGAAATGCTGTTATAGGATGTATTATTATAGAAATATCAAAAACGTAGGCGTGTGTGATTATTGCGTTGAGTGGTCATGATCGGTTATTTAAGAATAATCATGAATAGTCGATTAATCGGCTTGGGTACAAATTACCAAGTCAAAACAATAAAAGCATACCAATGAGGAAAGCTGCAACGATGTTTAGAAAAGTCCATTTGCAGATGAAGATAATATTATTTTTGAAAATGTCGGCCTAGTCATTCCAGTGATACATTTTCAAAAATAGTCTTCTCTTGGCCTTCAAATGGACATACATTCATTGACCAAAATGCTAATTTTCGTGACCAACCTCATTAAAAAGTAATTAAAAGGTTGCCATTGAATTTTTTTATAAGTACAAATTAGTCACGATTATTCGATTATATACTCTTTAATCATATAAATTCACGATTTAAAAAATAATCGCAATTTTCGAGTGGATCACGTGATCGAGCAACTCTACAAAAATGCAATTAATCTATGCGGATACCACCGGATTAATCCGGATGATAAGTGCCCCGTGATATCTTATTAGAAGTGGATGAGTGTTGGTTTATTGGTGGCATTATGACGTGAAGTAAATGGCTGACCAATCAAACACAACGTCTCGGAAGAGTTAGCAGAGGGATAGCAATGTAATCTTAATCTGACTGTTTGCAGAAAAAGATGAATGCACGTATATTCCTTATCACCCACAGTGGCGGACCCAAGGGGGGGGGGTCACTCCGGGGCAGGTTCCCACTCCACCACCACCCCACCCCATCCCCTCCAGGCAGGGCTGTCAATTTTTTTACTTACCTGCTGGTGGCGGAGTGAGCCCATTTTCAAGAGCTAACTCCCTTGAAATTTTCGGTGCCACCACGCCCCCCCCACCCCCGGCAAATGACCTGGATCCGCCTCTGAACCAATCATCCGATAATCCTAATATCTAGTTATCGTTTATAAGCTGGACTAGCTACTTTTAGACTTAGTTTTATTTCTACATAGAAAGTATTTGCAGTATTTGACACGCTGTGATGGAAACTGTCGCATCCTATCTGTAAATTCAGTAAGCTATGTTCTGTTATATAAAAGTTGTAAGTATTTAAGAACTCACCATCATTAAATTAATTAGTGTATGTTGTGTGAGGAGCTTCTTCAGTGACAGTATGCTAGAATAAGGGAGAACGAGGCAATCTATATCCCGAATCTTTAATCTTCTGGCATTAACCCTGAGTTTCGAGTCAGGGGGCAATTTCAATAAGTCCGTATCTGAGCTTGACTCCAGTCTTAAGCACACATAATTAGACCCAACATCGTGTCACGTGATAATATCATTAGGTTTGTGCTATAGCTACGTGGATAACTAAATAATACATGTAAATAATCCACTTCCTAATGCATTCACCTGTATATAATTAGATATAGAGAAACTTACATTTGATGATAATATCATTTCCAAAGCTATAGTGAGTCTATACAGTTCTTGTAATATGACTGTGTTGCCATAGTTAAATATCATTTGATTACACGCATCGATGTTGGGCTCCGCATCTGAACTTTGTATTTCTGATTAGAGACAAAAGGCTATATATGCAAGCAAAGTAACAAGAACATCATATCATGAAGCGATTCACATCCAAATCATCTTGCATTCTAAATCGTCAACTGTTTCAAACAGTTTTTGCTTGAAAAATGAGATATCAAAAGTTCATATCAGATTGGTGACCTTCGATTACTGCTCTACATTTGAGTCAGCGCGTGACGTCACTGTAACGATGGATTCATCCCAGGTTCGCCTGTTCATGCAACGACATACTTTCTTCATGATGGCGGTTCTAATTGTGCGGTTCCCCATTCCATATATTATAGGATTCACTGTAGAATTTGACAGTACCAGGAATATCGTAATCTGCCAGGCCATGATCGGAACAACAAAACCGGAGTAGCACCAGCACATGTACAACACACTAAGTGGGAAGATACATATAGCAAACCAACCCACTGTGATTGCGAGGACTATTATAGCCTTCATCTCCGATGTACGCCGCCGTGGTTGCTTTCTATCCACGGCATTTATTTGCGCAGTAACACGCTTAGCGTGGCTCCGCGCCACGATCAGGATATGTGCGTATATTACACTAATCACGGCGAGGATCGTGAACATGAATGCGACCATTGCAGTTAGATATGAACAAGATATCACAAAGAGAAACTGACAGTAAAAGATTCCAGCTTCCTCTAATCTCCATCCCATAACGGGAAATGCTGTAAATACCACAGGGATTACCCAACACGCGGCGATGAGAAGTCCTACCTTAAAGCGCGTCATGAGTACAGGATAAACCAGGGGTCTGATAATCCCGATGTAGCGTTCTAATCCCACAGCTAGCAGATGCAGCATCGATACCAGTGGGCCTATTAGAATAATACTGTTCATGATTACACAAGACATAAAGTCAATACTAGTTAAATCAAGATAAGTTGCATTTATTAAGTTCAATGGTATAGCCACAAAGCCCACCAGGAAATCACTGGCTGCTAACGAAAACAGAACGAAGTTCGTCATAGTTTTAAGATGTTCATGCGCGAGTATGGTCCAGATGAACACACCATTGAAGAGAATTGTTAAGATGGACAGACAAATGAACAGAAATATAATCCCTGGTTGCGGGTCCGGTAGAAGTGTAAGGCCGACAGTTGATGATAATGTAGTGGTCCAATTCATCTTCACGGAAAATGTATCCCGTTACACGAACACGTAGATTAATGTAACGTGCTACAGTAGCCAGCAAGAAGTTCCAGTCTAATTAATTTCAAAGTATACAAATCGGAATTTTCGATATGTAAATTAATTTGCACTTTCTGGCAGGTACTGATATGACGATTACTAAGCTGACTTACAATGCCTTTTTAGCTACGAACTTGTCCAATACAACATTGTCTTTGACTTTGTGATGCCAGACGGCATGTAAAGTCTTATATACTGTCGTTCTACACTAGACACAGGTTTACACAGAGTATGTTTTCCAGACTTATTCCTATCGAATCCATCAAAATAGAATAATTGATTCAGTGCAACATTTGTTGAGCAAACATAACCGTTGAGTTGCTGTCGCATGAAGCAGGGATCGTCAACTCAACGCCATTTGAGACAAGAATTATAACAGGCAATCCAAATATGTACCGTTTAGCAAATACCTCAACTCTTGTGTCTACAGGTGTGAAGGTTGGCGTCGTCAAACCCATTAGTAAATCATGATCTATTTACGTCCATCTATAATTGCTTTTAGCAGAGGCGTGGTATTTTGGTCTGTGTACAAGGTACGTAACACTCGTGTTTTATAAATGCAAAAAGATCAGAAAGCAGTGTATACATACATAGAACAATTCAAACATTGCTGCAACTAATTGTCCCCAATGCGTCAATATATTGAATCCACCTGTTCATTATCCCGCCTCACTTTTGATCTTCTTAACAGGCTAGAAGGAAACGCACTACGTGGTATCCTGTCACGAAACCAACCACACATACAGACCAGTATCGTGAGGCTCGGATATATTGTAGTTCAAACATCAGTCAGTCAGAAAACAATTAAGTGTGATTGAACCGTTTTATATATGCGAGTCCTAGGGCCGCTTAATACATCTCACACGCTGTGGTAAATACGGCATCCGACCACATAATACTGGTTCTTCCTTCAGACTGAATGCCCCCACCCTGTACCTCCACCCCACCCACTCTCAGAGGGTCACAATCATTTAGCAGAATGCCCCTAATAGGCACGTTTGACTGTATTCCATCCACCGCAACCGTGTGTGCGTTCATCTCAGGACTCTCTCGTATGGGTCCGTATATAAAGGAAGTACGAATCAGAGCAGTTCGTATACACGCTGATTCTTTGTTTCTTTGATCGACTTATCACAATGCAATCGTAATTTATTGTGCAATTAACACAGCAATTAGTGTTACATTCATTCGAGGAACCACGTCTTCTGATCTATGCGTAGGCATTTTCGATTCCATTGATTCATTGCCAGGGGGAGTGTTAGAGTAAGGTATAGCCAACAGATTTTTCACGCATCCCTCGTGATTCCACTCACTGTGGTTAGATAATGTGTGTCCTTTGTGACCTAAGATCGACCAGGATAGTTGACCTTTCCAGTTTAATCTATGCCCGCCCATCTTTAGCTAAGCTAGGATCCCTGAACTGCTTGACTATCAACTTCCACTTATATATAATATTTTGAAAATAATTTGTCTGGGCGCTGTTGCTGCCTATGGTTAGTTTCAAAATGCTGGACAGTATCTTTATGAAATAGTAAAAACATACAATTCGTACAAAAACGTTTAGTCCGTTATCAATTCTGCATTCTTAACGAACTTATCTACCTCATTCATGGCGTCATCCTACACGTCACGTAGCAGATTATGACGTCATAAGATCGATGGATAAACTATAAACATTATGTGTAAACAATCAACCGGCCATGAAGTGAATTATTGGTCCTACATACGTACTGGTTTCAACGTTCTGAGATGGGTGGGGTTGGGATCTGCTTTTAATTACCAATTTAATGGCGCATGCTATATATGATACAGACAGCTTTGATGATGATGATGATGACGATGATGATGATGATGATGATGATGATGATGATGATCCCTCCGGTTCTTCTTGGTCTCCAGTGTTTCCAATACGGCCTCTATTAGGTTGGTATACGTAACAAATTTACCAAGGGCGTGCAATGCGTCCTCTACGAGATTTAGAGCAGTTGATGTAGCGAGAGAATACTCAATTTGGTCTGTTTGTAAATGGTGCAGGGCCGTTTGTAATCGGTGAAGACCCCTATGCCAATATGATAGCGGCTCACCCATTTGTAATCGGCGCATGACCCGTATGTCAATTGGGTATTGGTACAACTTCTTGTAAATGGCGCATGCCAATGTGCCAATTGGTTATCGGTGCGCATGTGTGTACGCGCATGGGCCTTATGCCAATTTGTTATTGGCGCGTCCGTTTGTAAACGGTGCATGGCTCATTTGGCACAACAGTTTGTAAATGACGCATGCCAATGTGCCAATTGGTTTAGCAGTGCGCATGTTTGTATGCGGTGATGGCCCATATGCCAATTGATTATTGGTGCACCAGTTTGTAAACAGCGCATGGGCCTTATGCCAATTTGTTATCGGCGTGTCCGTTTGTAAACGGTGCATGACTCATTTGCCAATTGTTTATTGGCGTGCCCTTTTGTAAATGGTGCACGTCCCATATGCCAATATCAAAGATGTGCCAATAAACAATATAATATAAACTTTGGAAAAAGGATGTTCGACGACAATATGAAACGCGATTTCCACCCTGGAGTGTTGGAGTGTTGCGCGTGTTAATTATATTGACCTATAATCTGCCTTGAGATCTGTACATTTGAGGACTTTTTCTAACATTTGACCACTGGAATAACAGTTTCTTTTCTTCTTGAACTGCAAATAGACATTTTCGATATAAGATAATTCAAATTTTATTGCTCTTAATGAGTTCATTAAGGCATTAACAAGAAGTGAGATAAATGGTTACAATTGGCGGATAGAATAAATAATTAAAACAACAATTCATAAACTTTAATTCTTTAATAACACAATGGAGGAATCAAGTTTTAGATATCACTAGCTAAGCTCCACATCCATCGATCCCTGCACTCTCTGATTCACTTTCCAGAAAAAATATGCTATAAGTTGTTGACTATTTCGAAACTAATTTGTCAGCAACAGCGCCCTGTCAAATTAGTTTCAAAATATTGAATAGAGTGTTTATTAAATAGTAAAAACATACAATTTGTACAACAATGCCTAGTCCGTCATCAATTATTCGTTCGTGACGAACTTAGCTACGCCATTCATGACGTAACTGCGTATGTCGTCATCCTACACGCCACGTAGTTAATTATGACGTCATATGATTGATGGATAAACTGGAAGCCTCCATTGCGCATAGTGTGACAGTGGGACTGTATAGAAGACTAAGCTTTCCGGTTAGTGATATTGTTTAACGGCACAGATGTGTTTGCTGTGAGAGGCACGGAGTCAAGCTTACTTAGAACTGCCTTTGCAGTTGCTCAGCTGCTGACGTTGTACAGAATCAATGGTACACAAGCTCTACCGTCCAAGCATGCTTTTCAGTAGTAGTCCAATTGTGCAAAAGATGGATCTTTGATCCGCTAACAGTAGTTTCAATATACATAATAGTTGAGAGAAAAAGCATTAGACATCATGCAATAATATGAATAAGGATGATGGAGATACATGAAAATATGTGTTTATATAAAAGCAGCGTTAGATGATATGAAGGCCGAGTAATGACGGGACATACTGTCAAACAGAAAGTGTACTTTGTCCTGCAAGGCAACCCCGTGGCGATAGCGTACCATCTGGCGAAATAACTGTTCGCAGTTTGGAATACAAGGCGTAATCATGGTATATGGGCTAACCTTGTGAAGCAGGCCAAAACGGCATCTGCTAGACAAAAGAACGTTATTTTTGTAAATTTCAGTAGGAAAATTGATAAAGGCAGGCTTTTCTTGGCGTGCAAAAATTTGTAATTGTCTTGAAAATTCTCAACCATTAAAAGGTTAGTTAATATAAATTGCATCTTGCGCGCTTTGAAGCGCCGTTTTCGGGAAATGGTGTGTTGATTTTCAAGCAAAGAAGCGTAGTAACTTTCCCCTCACATGCAGACCCGATTCCCTCACATGCAGACCCGATTCCCTCACATGCAGACCCGATTCCTGCTGCCATGTGTTATCAGAGTATCATAATAACGAATGCGGCGACTCGGCTAACACCAACACTACTGTTGCAACATACAGCATAATAATGTTGAAGTGCACTTGTATAGAATAGGTTTCAGGAGCAATCCTGCAACGTAAGACTAATACTTAAAGGGGTGTTAATGTTGCACCGATAGATTATGGTATATAAGTTCCATATCATTCATATACTGAGACATTCCCTTATCTGTATCACAAATATCTGCTTTGTAAATCATGAACAGTGAACGCCGCCATTTTGTCCCATCAAGCGATAGTGTGTGATGTCATGTAAGTGCCAATGCATTACATTCTTTATCATGTAATACTCGACTTGTTGAATATTTTGGAACTAATTTTACTGAAAGTTGTTGCTGCCTAAGGCAGCAACAACTTCCTGTCAAATTAGTTTCAAAATATCCAACAACTTACCTGCATGGCTGCCTTTACACCACATTGTCAAACTATAGTTGGCACCTCCATGACTGAGCGTATATACCGAGGCAGACAAGCTATGTTTTTTCTCATGGCAGCCACCATAGGGTTAGAAATGTACCAACATTTAGCTCGTAAAGCATGAATATCCATCTGTCTTTAGCGGCATGATAAAAAGCTTAAAATTACCTGTATAGTTTAGGAATGGTATATTAGATTACCTGAATAGCTATCAAGAGATGAGTTTAGTGGTCCTGCATAATCACAGCAGAATGCTTAAAAATAAAATTGTTAAAATTGTATAGCCTATTTTTAGAGGCTTAAATTATGTTACTAGATGTAATGCATAAATTAAAATTGTATTCACTCAGGGGCCAATGGCCTATTGTGTAATAAGTCTATCTATGTAATAAAACGAGATAAATCTTAACCTATGATTATTTCATTACGTATAAATTAATATATTTTTAGTTGTGAATTTGAATTAGGGACTCGTGTCTCTAATTCAATTTCCTAACTTAAAACGTTAGGGTTATGTTAATTTATATGAAATGAAATCATCATCTGATAAGATTTATTTCGTTTCACAACATGGAGGGACGCAATCTAAGCCTCTAAAGTTATAGAATTTTAACAATTATATTTTCAAGCATTCTGCTGTGAATATGAACCTTTTAACTACTAACAATTTATGAATTGAAATGCAAGTGTGTGAATTATAGGAATGTTGTCCCATATTGCATTGATATCAGTGGCATTTTGAGCGATTTAACGTATTAGTGACACAAGGGTGGGTAAATTAGTTGTAAATCATACAAAATAAAATGCAAAAACACACGCGTCATCTTCGTAAACAACAGAGAACACGATTTAAATAGTTTTATTGGTCGCGAGCGTCTCAACCATACGACGCGGGTGCTACGTTAAACGCGCATCGTTATTGGCTGACAAGATTTACAGAGGCATGCCAATAACGGAACCAGTCAATCTGTCACTAAGCTCCGCCTATATGTGTACACCTCTTTCTTATTGCTACTCCACTATCCTCGAGAAATGTTGAATTATGTTTAGTACGACAGAATCCGTCAGCAGTGCGAAGTGTGCGCGTGAGTCTAAGAGCAGACGACCAGCTATTTCAGAGTGAAAATCTTTTAATTCAAATGTATTGCAATAATCCTAGATTCGTAGCTAACTGTTCATTCTAAATGTATATCAGGTGAATTAGGATTTAGTCTGAGGACAATAGCAAAGAGGATGAGAGCGCGTATGGTAAGATGGAGGAACTGAAGAAGTACCTCTAGACCGGGATCAAGTGGTAGTAGTAGTAGTAGTAATAGCAGCAGCAGCAGTAGCAGCAGCAGTAGTAGTAGTAGTAGTAGTAGTAGTAGTAGTAGTAGTAGTAGTAGTAGTAGTAGTAGTAGTAGTATCAGCAGCAGCAGCAGCAGTAGCAGCAGCAGTAATAAATTGATTCGTGTCTCTCTAAGTCATTAACTCAAATTCACAACCAAAATAATTATATTAATTTACATGTATTGAAATAATCATATGTTAAGATTTATTTAATTTTATTACATCCAGGCATTTTCACGCATTCTGCTGTGAATATGTATCTTTAAGTCCCATGTTTTCGCGGTTACAGTTTAAAATACACACGCGGCTTGGTATTATAATCACGGGACGGTTGACAAACACCTGCCATTTTATAATATTCCACAACGCGCATTTGGAGTTACAATCTATGCGCTAAAGGAGTTGTTTAAGATTTTATATATTTAGAGGCTTAAATTGTGTGCCTAGACGTTAAAAGACGAAAGAAAGTTTAATATGTGATGATTTCATTGCGTATAAATTAATATAATCATTTAAGTTTTGAAATTGAGTTAGAGGCTTGATAATTAGTCCATGCCCTGTTGACCATTGGGCGCGCCGATATCGAATTTGATATTCGTCCCTTCCCCGTTGACCAACTGGTGCGCCGATATCAGATTCGATATTGGACCTGCGCCGTTTGCGGCGTTGGTCAACGGCGCAAAATCGATTCTGGTGCGTCACATGAACACGGCCTAAGAGATATATCGAGTACTTGAGCTATATGTAGGCCTATATATGTATAAGGTCCCCACCAATACAATGTCTTCACCGAACAAACTGGTGTCTCTGATGAATATTGTATAGCTTGTACTATGGTTCATCTTGAATCTGGACCAGGAAGTCCAGTGGCTTTAGTGGAATTTTAATGAAAATAGATGATCTGGGTTGCAGTCTAAAGACCTTGTATGCAGTACACATTATTGCTCAGGTAAAAACAATTACGTTCTGTAGCGAATAATGGTTTCACACCCACACCTCTCATCTGGTCAGCCTGTAGACGGCAACGCCCGCCGGAACTCATGCTAAGCGTAAAGGAATGCATTACGCATTTCGTGCGACCTTCTCAGTCATAAATAAACTATTTCGGTTGACTCTATGTAGAATTAAACTGCCCTAAGATAATCTGTTAAAAAAGGATTGTTTAATTTGGATTGAGAATTGTCTACATAAATTGTTAAAGATTGTAGTAACAGTGATTATGTCAGAATTGTGTCGGCGGGATTACGTAAGGAGATTAACATGGCAGACAAGTGGGTGGATTTATTGACTAAAGCACAGTTTCTAGGTTTTCAATTAGGAAAAGAAATATTTATTTAGCAAACCTGGTATTAACATACATTGTATAACTGAACGAGGACAAACCGGGCCACCGAATCCATGGGAATTAAACCCTAGCCACGTGCATTAATTAATCTATGTTTATGCTAGTACTGATAAGTTATTAATAGGAATTGATATCCAATGGTAGTCTGCTACTACTTTGCCAATACCTGTGTAACTGTCTTCCTGTTGAATGTCTGCAGACTACATATGCCATGTGGGATTAACTCTAGATATGCTGAATATTTTGAAAACAATTTGTCTGAAGGTTGTTGGTGGCTAAGCCACAAACAACTTTCAGTCAAATTGTTTTCAAAATATTCAGCATATCCAGAGTTACTGCCCATGGAAATTATTGTCTGGTCCTTGTAACAGTCAGACAGTTAAAGTAAATAAATATCGTGGTAACTCGGTTTAACATTTTAATGTCTAAATCTGGTAAAAAATTTAAATATATGCTCATTGAATGTCCATTTGCGGGGACAAGAGAAGACTATTTCTGAAAATTGACCACAGTTACCGAGCCAGTTAATACAGTGGTAAATTTTCAAAAATAGTTTTATCTTGGCCTGCAAATGAACTTTGCACCAGATCACTACAGAGTCCGCTTTTCGCCGGTTTCGTCGTGAAGGATTAATGATTCCGAGACCAACATTCTCTATATTATTTTTGTTTTGCTTAGTTGTTTTTGTTTTTTTGTTTTTATTTTTGTTTTGTTTTGTTTTGTTTTGTTTTGTTTTGTTTTGTTTTGTTTAATTTAATTTAATTTAATTTAATTTAATTTAATTTTAAGCTTGTTATTACTTTTATTATATTTTGCAGACTTAATGATGATTAGCTGGATTCAGAAGAGACGAGAATTGAGACGGAAAAGTAAATCCAAGAATGACGTATTAACGGAAATATGTGACGTAGTACGCAGCACAGTTTATAATGACGTCACTGAATTGTTACACCATATCTATGAAGAGATCCCGGATGTGATTCCAATAAAGGAAAATGGTGATCCCGTTAAAAGCGATGATTATGATAGTGAACCACGCGATAGTGATTTAATGGAAGGATCGCTTACTGTCCCCTATATGGTTTCTCCGATTTGGGGGTACCACCATATCACTGACCACACCCTCTCCTTAGATCCTGGTGAAACTGATGTGAAAACTAATCGTGTCAATCATAGAGGGTTAAATTCCAATACTCGTGAGAACGGCACGGTATCTAGACGTCCCTCCTCTAACACCACATATTTTGATTGTCATCATTCTCACGTCACTAATTTTAGTGCACCTGTTTTAACGTCACACCGGAAGTACGACATCGAGCAAATAAATAGCTCATGTTTTCATTTACTGGAACGACGACCCACAGCCGTTTCACGATCTCCCGAGACAAATAGGATACAGTCCATATCTGGTACTGAATCTCGGTATACCATCACGAAAACTCAATCCACGACCAGTCGCAATGATAGCACTAAATGCAGAGACAGTGCTCCTAAAAGTGATTTAGAATTCGATCCTGTGGATGTGTACTATGGGAAGCTCAGTTCTTCTTGTGAAAGCTCTGTAATGTCAAATAATATTTCATCAGGCATTCCTCATACGGAGTCTACCAGCATTGAGAACAATCGCATACACTTTCAGAGCAAAAGTAACATTATACATGATTCAAAGATAGGATTAAGCTCCACCCCGGTGACGCAAAGGCGCAATTACAGACACGCGCGTGTTTGCAGTAACGAATCTATTTCCTCTGACAGTAGTGATATGTCTGAGTATAACAATGATACTGGATCATTGACACCGATGATACGCCAATGCATATGTGAAACAAGTCCTATCACTTACCATGGTAGGCTCGGAAATGATACAAGTGATTATTCAAGTGAATATTTTATTACACGATCATATAACCGCCTCAATACAGATTCACGACCGTATGAACTGTATGAACCCGACTGCCATATCGTAGACGAGTGTGATTGTGATAGTTCTGACTCTCTGCATATCATTAATTCTCGGACTAGTACATATTGTGATTGTCCCACATCTCTGCATATCGTTAATTCTCACAGACGTACCGAAAGACCACAAGGAATATGTTCTCGTCAGAGTTCAAAGATGGCGTCAACCTTGCCACGAAAAGATAATTTCAACAGAACTGCTAGGCTTTTAAGGGAGCTCAGAGATGGAATTAATACAAACAGTAATACCGGTGCATTACGTGATTTGTTGCATATGAACTTTGACATTCAATCTGTAAATATACAACGCCCACGATTAAATAAATTACGATAATACAAAAATTATTGGTTTGTAGATTATATACAGCAATATGTGTCTCAGAGAATTAACACCCCAACTAGCAAACCATCTTCATTGACCATAGCCTAATACTTACAACACAGACTTTGCCACATAGCCTCACTTTAATGCTACAATACGGGACAGCAGTCTGCTGTTGACAAATTCCGAAACTAATTTGACTGGAATACGTTGCTACTATATGCAGCAAAGTCTTCCAATTACATTATTCACATAATATGTCAACATAGTATTTCTTACATTCTTATGGTATGGATTTTTGCATCAGGACATTTGCACTGGAAGGGTTAATGTCAGTCACGCCTAAAATGTATTTAACTCATGCTATTTTGAGCTGCATTCAGTAAGACTACACAAGATCTAGTTAGTCAGCTTGGTGTTTACAATGGTGGTTGTCTTAGATAGGCTTAGCGGGAGATCATACAGTGCATTATTCAAAAGCTCTCTCTCTCTCTCTCTCTCTCTCACTCTCCCCTCCCCTCTCTCTCCCTCTCCCTCCCCCCCTCTCTCTCTCTCTCTCTCGCTTTCAAAGTTCCCACTGTTTCTCACACTTCTCGCATTCCGATTTCTGTGTGTGTGTGTGTGTTATTTTGGATGCAATGCCATCTACCACGTTATCTTTATAACAAAGTAGATTCTGATTATCCATGCACGAGTACACCATTACAAAAGTAATATGGAAAATCACTTGAATTGTCCAGCCCTTGTTATCAAATCGTCATCTGTCCCGGGCCGTGCCTGGAGCAATGCACTCAGCTGCTGCTTAAAGAAAGCTTTTTCGCCTTCCAGTGCTCAGCAGATGAGGCGCCAGTAGAGCGCTATACTACAGATCCATAGTACATTTGCGCAACTTATGCGATCTATAGACACAGACCTGTATATGTAGTGTGTCAATATCGAATTTGCTCAGGTGACCAATGGCGCAAGGACCAATATCTTATTTGATATCAGCGTGTCCGTTAGTCAACGACCGAGGAGACCAATATCAAGTGTTATTTTTGCGCTGATTTGATACAAGGTAGAAAAATGTCTGATTCCCATCTAATTGGTGTATGGGGATTGACTCATGCGTTATATAAAGTTTGATATTATCTGTCCTATATTGAATTATTATTGCAAGGGTCTAATCTATTTTATAGGAAATATGTTGTGCCGGTTGATGCAAGGGTATTTTTTAAATGTAATATTACAGAAGTACGGTTTATGAATTATCGTGTTATATTTATTCTGCCCGTCAATAGCTTCCATTCATTTCACTTCTCTTTGGTATTCTCACACCCATGGAGCCGATACAGCTTTATGTAACACCTGAGTACACCTGTATACACTTAGCCATTGTAAGGCCTGAGGGAATAAAAAGTGAACTTGACCATTAACGGTGCATATTCACACCATAATGCTTGTAAAATAAAATTGTTAATATTGTATACATTTAGAGGATTATATTGTGTGACTAGATGTAGAGAAACGAAATAAATCTTATTATATGATGGTTTCATTCCATATAAATAAGGCAAGGTTTAGAATTAAGGACTAGTGCATCTATTTCAATTTGACAACTTAAAAAAATTATATTAATCTATACATAATGGAATCATCATATGCTAAGTTTTTTTCGTTTCTTTACATCTAGGCAGACAATTTAAGTCTGTAAAAGTATATAATTCTAACAATTTTATTTTCAATCATTCTGGTGTGAATATGCACCTTTAATAAGGCTGGGTACAAGCAGGGAATTAGAAATGATTTGTAAAATCATACTGTTTCATATGAGCGCAAATATAGCCATTGATATTGGTCCCTTGCGCCGTTGGCCAACGAGCGCGTCTGTAGCAAATTCTATAATGGGCCATGTGCCGTTGAGCCAATGGCACAAATTTGATATTTGCGCGTTACATATACATATTCTGGACCACGACTTTGATCAGGGCGCGGCTGTTAAATAACACTAAATAATATATAACAAACCTAAACCAACCGTATTCGAAATCCTGATCTTAAAATTCCAACAAAGTTAGGCTATATTCAAAAGGCCATACATATATGACGCCTGTTGAACATTTTAACATCAGTTCGATTGGATGTGGTTATTGTTGTGGTAGGCAACTGTACATACAGTCAACTGTCGTCAAACAATCAATAAAACAGCCAGTCATAGGATGTGGTCACTATAACTGATACGTCAAATCTGACCAAGAAATGGTCTTGTACCCAGAAGATCGTGGTTCTTTAACCCTATAATGACTAAATTTGTCCAAACAAATTTTAATATTTATTTATTATATGTCCATTTGCAGGCCAAGAGAAGATTATTTTTGAAGTTTTACTACTGGAATGACTGGCTCGTTTATTCAAGAATAGTCTTCTCTTGGCCTGCAAATGGACATTCCCCAAAACCACTACAGAGGCCGGTTTTGGCCGGCTTCGTCATGAAAGGGTCAAGCGAGCTGGTCGTAAGAACCAGGTTTTGGCTCCAAGAGGCATATTATCCTACAACGAGTCACGTGTATGAACCATGAAGGGGTCATCTGTCCATAGTGACTAATTGTGTATACTGCATTAGACAGGTTATACTATATATCGAATGGAGAACTAAGATCTTTAACCCTCATTCGTTACATTCGAAGGACTGTTCCAGTTTTACACCTATTGTCAATGACAGGTGAGAATTGATCACCGAGATCATAGATTCCATACACCACCGGATCAATGGCGTTGACAATGCCTTGCAAAGCCAGACATCAACTGGCGGATATCCGGATTTAGTAATAGGTAGTTCCCGTTCAAACAAGGATCGAGATATTTAACATAATATTCCTTACATAAAGAATTTGGCTGCCTTGGTGAAAGTGTTACAATATGTTGTCGAACGAATAGCATTTATAAAATATAATGTACAGTTACCACTCAAACCATCCAATGTTAGAGAGATGCACTTGTAAGTCTGAAGAATGTCGTGAGATAGTTCTTTTACTATATAATACTTGGCCGTAGATAAAATTAAGATCAATTATTGTATTCAATGTATTGTCAAAACCACTATCCATCCACCCGGAAATATTGAAGCAGCTTTGTCCAGAACAATACAGACTGACCGGAGATCATTAAACCAGGCTTCGGACCGTCCAGCGAATGTTGAAGTACACATGATACAACATTCAACAATTATCTTGAAATTCTTGTATATATTGTATCGTGGTTAGCTTCAGGAATGTGACCTCGCAAACACCACTCCAAATACTTCACTGTGATACGTGTGTATCAAACACATAACTTCAGACCGCGCTCCCTGATACTACGATTACCTAAATATACTCACACTACATAGTTAACCTTTCGCTGGAGAAATGTAAACGGTGTGCACGTCGCGTTCCAATGAGGAAATTGGACTGTTGTGTTTTATATTGCAAATTTATCTGAGACTACCGGAGAAAAGACGAGTGGATATTTATTTAATTAATTCGCTGCTTGATTTCTCTCGGCGTACAGCGAGTTACATGGACTTACACAACATGCGCAATTGGGGCCACGTTCAATTATTAGTTGCCCCGAACATAGCTTAATGGAAAGTATGGCCATTATTATTCATTACGCTTTTCATGCTCGTTAGGATCTTTTATTTTTAACAATCCTGTTACGAAAAACCGAAAATATGTTCATATTTGGTTTTTCGATATTTATTTTTTGTAATCGGTTATGAAACCGTCAGTGCAGGATATCGGTTTTAAATATGGTATCGGTATATTGCGCAACCCTACTGTTGTCAGACATGATTTAACCATATGAAACATTAACCGATTGGTTCTCGACGCGCCTGTTTGTCAACAGTCAAAGGCCAAAATTAAATTGGGTTTCGGTACACACATTGGACAACGACCATGAACCAATAAGCAGTTGAATATATTCGGTCGGCGCGAGGCCCAATAGCAGATCGGATATTTGCGCGCCCGATGGTCAATGTCAGATGTACATTGCATAAAGTATATAATAAAATCTCGTATAAAATACAAGAAAGGATCACTCATCGTGTAGTACAGTTTAACATTTTCCCCAAAAAAAGTTTCGAAAAACAAGAACAGAAACATGTTAGTTAGTACACTATTGAATATGATGTAACATGGGTTATGTTGATTATTTTGAACATAATTGGACTGGAAGACATTTCCGCCTTGGTTAGCAATGTATTCTAATCCAATTGTGTTTAAAATATTCAACAATACCTGTTATTATCCCCACGTTTTAAAAAAAACGTCGGGGATATTGTAATCGCCTCCGTCCGTCTGTCCGTCTTACCTTCCGTCCGTATGTCCGTCTTGCCGTCCGTCCGTTCGTCCGTCACGCTCTCTCCTCCTAAACCGTTGAGTGGAATTCAACCAAATTTCGTATGTGGGTTACCCATATGATTCTGCTTTGCACGACAATAGTTACATTTGGCTCCGCCCCCAAGGAGCAGGGCAGCGTTTAAAAGTTCAAATCACCTATAACGTAGCTCCTTTAGAAACCGTTAGATAGAACTCAAGCAAATTAGACTTGTGAGTTACCGATATGATTGCGATGTGCAGGAGACCATTTACATTTCACACACACACAGACACACACACACACGCACACACACACACACACACACACACACACACACACACACACACACACCCACTCACTCACTCACTCACTCACTCACTCACTCACACACACACACACACCCCTCCCCAACTCTCCACCCACCCCCGCGGAGAGGGGTGGGGGCCTCAAAATGTCAAATATTAACCTGCGGAAATTGATTGTAACGCATCTGCTCCGAAATACTTGGACAGAATTCGCGAAAATTTGGTATGTGAGTTACCTATATCAATGCGGAGAACATGAGCACATGTACACTTTTCCCCGCCCTCAGGGGTGGGTGGGGTTGGGATCAAAACGTAAAGAAATTGATTGTGATGCAACTCCTCCGAACCATGGACGGGATTCAAACAAATTTGGTCTTTGAGTTACGCATATCAATGTAGAGTGGATGAGTACATTTGCATTTGGCCCCGCCCCCTTCAAAACGTGAAGAAATTAAGTTTAATGCAACTTTTCAGAAACTGTTTAATGGAATTCAACCAAATTTGGTATGTAGGTTACGCATGGCGGTGTGGAGTGGATGAGCAACTTTAGATTTGATCCCACCCCAGCGGTTGGTAGGGGTGCGGTCCAAGTGTCAAGAAATTGATTGTAATGCAACTTTGGACGGAATTCAAACACATTTAGTATGTGAGGTACCCGTATCAATGTTGAGTGGATGAGCACTTTACATGTGGCACCGCCCCCAGTGGGCGGGGGGGGGGAGGATCAGAAGGTCGTGAAATTGATTGTAATGCAACTCCTCTGTCACTGTTGACGACATTCAAAATTAGTATATGAGTACCCATACGATTGTGGAGCGTAAAAGGTCATTTATATTTAGCTCCGCCCCAGGGTGGGTCGTGGGGTGGGGGACAAAGTTCAAAGCGGTGAAAGGGGGAGGATGGGGGTCCGGTGGGATTTGTGATGATGCCTCATCGACCGATCAATCTAGTTTTGTTTTGGAAACATCTGGAGTTATTTCTAAGCTCTACTGTAGCGGAAGTGATTTATTCGACATGGTCCAATGACTCGGCCAGTGGATTCTTGGAGCGATCATTGATGCGTGGCGGGTATTAAGAGTCCAATACATCGTTTGGCAAGGTGAACGAAGACAAATCAGTATCGCACTGCAGATATTTGGTGACGATTCTGTTAAACTTATTGATGTATTAACAGTATATGGTGTTATTCTATAGAAGACACCAATGTCAATGGCAGGTGGTGTGGCGGAAGGGCGTGCAATGGACAACAGCGACACGCACACACGCGCGCATTGCCGGAATTTCACACCCACATGCACGTGCAGACACATGAGCACATGATCACGCTCGTACATATGAACACCTTTTATAATAACTGCAGATGTTTTATGACTAAAAAACAAGAAAGCCTTAGTTTACTGTGCAAATTTCTTTTTTCTGACTTAAACAGCTGGAAATTAACATTCTGATGCATATTATTGAGGGCCTGTTTGGCGGTTTCTTTCAGAAAGCACGCCCCGCCGAATGGGCGAGTTTGGATTTATTTCTGTTGGTTATGTACCCATATCTTCATTCATAATACTCTGGCTTGATAATCCCTGATTTGATTCAGATAACCTGCCTTTCTAGCACGGTCATAGATAAAGGAATGCATAATTCCATGATTCTGATCTAGATTTGGCAATCGATATGTCTGTTCAGTAAGCATAAGCTGTAATTGATGCAGTTTAATTCAATGATACATATCTGAGTTAAATATTTGCATTACTCGAAATATCTACAGATCACTTACATGTGATCGATGTGTCAGCTCATTCGCGTATAGCCTACTGCTTTGCAACAATGGTGATCAATCAAAATAAGGAGACCACTTTGGATAGCTTATATAGACGCGTATTGTACGGGCGTGGCACGATCCCTTATTCTCATCAACTCGCCGCTAACTTACCAAACCTCTCTTCTTCTTTCCAGCGCTACATCACAGTTATATTTTAACCATGACAAGACCAGAAACGACAAATCCTTTAAAATTTGTTGGATAGTTTGTTAAATGTTTTGAGACTAATTTGACTGTCGATTCTTGCTTCCTGCATCGGCGCTCAGTTCAAATTAAATTCTAAGGACTTAATAGCATTCTCGTATGTTTTGTATTGAGACACTGACATTTCAGGATATAAGGCGTTATCATCTACTCCACTACCTTCAGCATCCCTACCTTCATTCATGATTGTTCATGTGCATTCGTACGTCAGCAACATCTTCATCATAAATATATCTTCTTCATCCTGGCACACCACACTCTCCATCCATCTCGCAATATACACCTACCCCTCCGGCTATCTCATGTTATTCATATACGCCCTCCTTCACACCCTCATCCCTCCATCCATCCTCTATTTATCTCTCTCTTTCTCTCTCTTTCTCTTTCTCTCTCTCTCTCTCTCTCTCTCTCTCTCTCCTTTTCGCCATCTCCCTCTCCATCTTCCCCCTCTCCCTTCCCCCTCTCTATCCCCTCTCTCCCTCTCGCTGTCGCTCTTTTCCACTCCTTCTCTCCAATCACCTCTCCCCCTCTCTCTCCCTCATTCTCTATTTCTCCCTCCTCCATCTCTTCTCCCCTCCCTATCAAAGACAAGATATTTTGTAGTTTTGAAAGAATCAATTCACAACACATTTGGCAATGATTTAAATTACGGATGACTTTGTCCAGGGATTACCCATTGTCATTTTAATTTGCCAATCTAGATGTCAAAATAAACGTATTAAGGACAGTTTCTATTTCAACGCATAATTACATACATTTCCAGAAGGTCAATAGAGCGACATGTTTGTCTTGAGAACACATAATCTTGGCCGCTCTGAGTGTCAGAGGATTGCTTGACCAAGGATTTGTCTCAACACCAAGGTAGCTTCAATAAAAAAGTACTACAAAGAAGCCAATATGAAAAGTAAATATACATAGCATTATGTGTCAGTGAGGTGGAGTCAGGTAAGTTATGTAATGTAAGAATCATGTTTTAACTATGTCCCGCCCATCTCTGGTACAAGTAAGCGGATGAATATTGTGAAACTAATTTGAGTGGATGATGTTGCTGCCCCTGGCACCAACAGCGTCCTGACAAATTAGTTTCAAAATATTCAAAAGAATGTTTATTAAATTGTAAAGACATGCAATGTGTACAACTTGCCGGCCTATTAAGCGTTTATGACTGACTTAATCACCTCATTCATGACGTAATTGATTATGGCATCATTCTGCGCGTGACCTAGTTGATTAAGACATCATAAGATTGGTCGATAAACTGGATAAATTAAATCCGTACGTATACTGGTATGTGTGACTAACGAGTGGCCATATTTAACCTGGAGTTGACCATTGGTTCTAAGAAATAATAGCTACATGAGATCGATGCAAAACTTTACCCCACGCCACCTGTTGTTGCAAGTGTCTGTGTTTGCCACCGTATAGTAAAGTAGCCTTGGGCCAGCGAGACGGCATGCTGACACCTCCCAATGAAAGAGCGGCACTTTATATTTTCTTTGCACAAATGACTCATAACTAGGTCTATTAGAAAACTAGAAGGGGCTCTCGTTTATATTAAGATTGTGTCCTTTATTGTGCAATCGACTATCCCTATGTCCTCTGTATACAATTAGTTGGGTTTGCAGAAACGGATCCTAATTAGCAATATTACCAGTACTCTACGGGCAATGATTACTGGCCTGACTTACAGAAAGCGAATACTGGTTTCTATGACAAAGCAATTGTCTAGAATTGCCCATGTTTGCTCAAAGGTCACCGACATCTTTAGTCAGGCTTGACAATTTACAATTTCAAGATCAAAAGAACTCACACTCCCGTACTTGCATAATAAGTGAAACAGGTAACAGAGAAGTTACTGACCCCGGTTATTATCACTGTACATGTTGAGGTATTTTAATAAGAGGAGGGGGTAGCTCAGGCGGTAACGAGCAGAGCTGTGAAACCGGCGACCCCGGCATCGCGTCTCTGCGCGGCCAACTGACGATCACTGGAAACACAGGCAAGCTCCTTCACTCCGCGTCATCTCTCTTCACCCAGGAGTGTAAACTGGAGAAGTGACCAATAATAGACTGAAATAAAACCAGCCCAGAATGGCGTGAATGGGATCTGGATTCAGGGACTCGATAGACGCGAACCAAACCAATAAGTTGTCAGAGTCGGTACACTGCAATTAAGCTAGCGGTTGACAGTTCATCCGTTTTTCTAGAACCAATAGGCAGGTATTGGTTTGCGAAAAATATCATCAATACAACGGCAATCAGCCCTTTTTCTCGATGCTGTGTTCGTTTGGCAAGAACATGAGCAATGGACGAATCCAATTTATCTATCAATCAGATGACGTCATAATTAACAGCGCCACGTGTAGACTGACGTCACAATCAATTAGAATGACGCTATTAAGGTCGTCATAAACGCTTAATAGTCCGTCAAGTTGTACGAATTGTATGTCTTTACTATTTAATAAGCATTCTGTTGAATATTTTGAAACCAATTTGACTGGACGATGTTGCTGCCATGCGCCTGTACAGTTTTCTAGAAATTGAGATTCGCGGAGGCAGGGATCGATCGATCCCAACACTGGCAATGCACGAGTGGGGCATAGCTAGGGATGGACGGGGCATAGCGAAAATTGGCTTTACGCATTAGTTATTGCACACCCTCAAGCCATCCCCCCCAAACCCCCCACCCCAAGTATAGATTCTGTACAAGCTTTCGCCCATAAATGTGCTTCGTTGAGACGCGAATTGCTGCGCGAAGGTTTGTCAAAGATCGATAAAACCTACTTTTAAGAGGCGTTACCTTGAACTCTGTTGCTATTAGAACCTTTGCTATGTTTATTCATAATGACTCAATTGCTTTACATGTGCCAAATCAAACAAATTAGAAATAAGGCTAAATCTATCATTATTTATTTCTCGCCTGCGAAGCATAAAGCGAGACATAGGGATTCCTAATTCCGGCGGCGGCGGCGTTGGCGGCGGCGGCGGCGTCCGTCATTTGAGCACTTTTGATTATTAAATCAACTTATTTTTCAGAAATTTTACAGAAGTGATTTATACTATGCAGGGATGTATCAAAGGATTTCATTTTGGGGCCTTTTAACTATTTTTTCACGGTTTTGGACTTTGACTTTTTCATGTATTTTGCCAGTGCACTTTTAATTAAGGTTTTTAAAACAAATTATTTCTCAAACAATGTCTCATCCAATCTCAATGAAACGTTACAGATTTTATCTATTTTATACAGGGATGCGATTGGCATAACAACAGATTTCAGCTTGGGGCCTTTTAACGATTTCTTTCACGGTTTTGGACTTTGAACTTTCTTCATATTTTTCTGGTTAATGTTTTATGTACCATTCTTTTTTAGCAATAACTCACGGGATATCAACAAAATTTTACAGCAGCATTATATACTATGCAAAGGTACTATGAGCATCACTGCCAAGTTCATTTTGGCAAATTTCTTCTGCTTTTTCATATCTTTGGACTTTGAATTCGTTCATGGTTTTGGGCTTACGGTTGTTTATGAAGCGTGTAGCTCAACTACGGCCATTCCGATTTCAATCAAACCACAGAAGCGTTATATACAATGCATGGATATGATCTGCATCATTACTGATATGATATTTTCATATTTTTTTGGTATAGTTTTTTATGGCCCAGTCATTTTCAACAATGGCTTACCAGATATCAACATAATTTTACAGCAAAGTACTATGCAGGGGTACTGTCTGCATCATTACTAGTTTCAGGATCAGACTATCCACAGTTTGGTGACATTTTCCATGTTTGATTGGTTACACTTGTTTGTTGGTGCCTTACTGAATATGTATATTACGAACCATGCCAAATTTGTTTTGCCAATCGACACTATCCATGCCTTTCCGTGCGAGACGCTGTACGCTTCAGCGTTCTTGTTGCTCTATGGATCACAAAAATGTTCATTACAGTCAGAAGTCGGTCCTCGCCTGGACACAGACGCAGGTGGCGGATACACACATATTTACTTTCTTTCTATTTCAGAGGCAATTCATGAATCAATTTCCTTACTCAATCATATGACGTCATAACCAACTACGCGACGTGTAGGCTGACGACAGAATCATGACGTCGTGAATGATTCGATATCGTCCGTCTTTATCGCGTAATAGTCCTACACGTTGTACGAATTGTACGTCTTTACCATTTTTAATAAAAATTGTGTTGAATATTTTGAAACTAATTCTACTGGGCGCTGTTGCTACCTTAGGAAGCAACAGCACCCGATTAAATTAGTTTCAAAATATTCAACATGTTTCCCTGTATAGTTTTCTGGAAATTGATAGTCAATAAGCTCGTGGATCGATCGATCCCAACACGATCGATGTGTAGGCGGAGCATAGATGGGCGGGGCATAGCTAACACAGGAAAGGTCCATTGATGCCAAGTTATTATATTGTTATCAATTGTCATATTTTCACTTTCGTTTGGCTTTATCGTATTTGTTGGGCGACATATGTGGAAAACAGGATGACCATGGAACGTGGGAATGGTGTTACTAATGCATTCGCAAAACAACCCCACCCACCCTACGGGCCTGATACAATGGTACGTCATATACATACCGAAACTCTTGTGCCAGACAAATAGTCCAATGTACTTTGATGACGTAAAAATCGTATGTTGTACCGAAAGTCCACCTTATTTTAATTCAATCAATCTCTTATAAATAGCAATGTTCGTGTAATGTTGCCATACTAGATGGGATCTGTCGGTCTATGGCTGCTTAATGACATAAGTGTATGTGATAGGAATCTCCAGTCTGAAGAGTATGGTCGCTTGAAAGATTTAATGTACATTAGTGTCCCAGTAATTATGGCATTATAAGTCACTAACGAGTTTTAAAGTTGACCGCCTGCGCTATTGTCAACCTGACCCTGGTCACCGCCTCGACAGGTACAAGTGTGTGACCACGTCGCTAGTCAGTTAGAAATCAAGACCGGTGGATTAATACCATCACCCCATTGGGAGAAAGATTGTTTTGCATTAGTATCTGTCTTAGCCTTGCGCGATTACGTGATTAAATCGAAAATCGCGATTATGTATTAAATCGTGGATTTATATGATAAAAAATAAAATAATCGAATAATTGTGAATATTTTCTATGGCAAAAATATTTCTAAACCTAACTTTCAATTACTTTTTAATGCGATCGGTCATGAAAAATTACATTTTGCTTAGTGAATGTATGCCCAATTGCAAGGCAAGAGAAGACTATTTTTGAAAATGTATTACTGGATTGCCTGGCTCCAGAACCGAGCCAAGCATTCCAGTGATACATTTTCAAAAATAGTCTTCTCTTGCCCTGCAAACTGACTTTTCTAAACATCAGTTTTCGTCATTGATATTATTTTGCTGTTACGTCTTGGTAATTTGTACCCAAGCTGATTAATCGAGTAATCACTCAATGCAATAATCGAACGCACGCCTGATCTGTCTGTGTGTTTGTGTGTGCACACGCTCGTTTGTTTGTGTATCTCAAAACTGACAATGGATGAATCCAGTTTTAGCTATGATCCATCAATCTCTAGCTAAGCTCCGCCCAAGCTCTGCTCTTGTTGTGATCGATCTAGCCTTCAACTTCCTGAATCTCCATTTCCAGAAAACTATACATGCAAGCTGTTGAATATTTTTAAACTAATTTCTGCTGCCAGCGCTCAGAGAAATTAGTTTCAGAATATTCACTTACAAACATATACAATTCCTACAACTTGATGGACTATTAATCGCGTATGGTGGTCTTAAATATGCTATTCATTATATTTAGATTATGACGTCAGCCTACCTATGACGTAATTTATCATGACATCATATGCTTAACTGACAGACGGAATTCCCATATTTGCTTTGACTCAAATTTTAACACAACACAGGATGTCACAAGGAAAAAGGTTTCTCCAGGGGGTGGGTGTGAAAAAAATCTGTTCCGGATCGGATTAAATTCAGGACCTATGAATAGCTCGGTAACTATTGGCCTGATTTAGCTTGGATTTTTACACAAGAAAGATGTGAATAGCCCTATTCACTAGGAGTCCACTCCGCAATGGATTATGACGTCATATACTTGACTGACAAACTGGATTCCTTTATTCGATTTGACACAGATTTTAACACAAATGACCCCACGATGAGAAAAGTTTCCCCAGCCGTTGTGTGTGAAATAGATTTTAAAAATCGGATCCAGATTGGATCAAATTCATGATCTATGGATATCTCAGTAACTATTGGTCTGATTTAGCTTAGATTTTAACACAAGAAAGGTGTGACGATTCTCTAATATTCCACTCCTTGTGGCATGATTTCAAAACCAATCATGGTCTGAAAAGACAGAAAATCAAGAAAACATAACAATATTTTTCCAATGTGACAACCATCTGGAGTGCGAGGGGTCTCAATTTATGATTGCTCGTATTCAATCTGGAAGTCGATTCGATAAATGGAAATAATTTTTGCCAAAGTATGTAAATGTTTTCAAGTAGGTCAGAATATTGCTTCTTCAACGAGGAATGAAGCGCGCAACGTGAAATGTGAATGACATTAACACGATACGTCAGAGACATACTTACATTTACAAGAAGTTTTGTTATTTCACGTGAATGTATTAATAGTATTTCCTCAAGAAAATAATAGCCTACAATACTATCATTTACATGATTATGCACAAAGGTCGCACGAGTAGAGTAGACTCCTGGTCCAGTTCTGGAGGTGACGCCACGCCTTGATATGGCTGATGTATGACATTTCAACGGTATGCGGCCAAACAGAAGCGGGTTTGATTGATAATTTGTGATCACTAGCAAGACCTTTGAGAAATACAGTATGAAAACGGGTAATTTTCTACTTACCCGTATTTAGCTATGCCCCGCCCAGCCCTGGTTAAGCTCCACCTGCACTCCGCCCGTGTTGGAATCGATCGATCCCCGAACGCCCTGACTATCAATCTCCAGAAAACTATACAGGTAACCTGTTGAAGATTTTGAAACCAATTTAAATGGGTGATGGTGTTGCCCATGGCGGCTTCGATTTGGATGACCACATGGCACTTTTGTTTGTTCCTTTGACACTATGGCAGCAACAGCGCGCCATTAGATTAGTTTCAAAATATTCACCGGAATGTTTATTAAATAGTAAAGACATAAAATTTGTACAACAACGCGACATATCTATCTAAGTCATTCATAATGTCATAATCAATGACGTCATCCTACACGTCACATAGTTGATTATGACGTCATATGGCTTCAGATGAAGGATGGATAAACTGGAAAGGTAAATTACATCGCAGATACTGCAGTATTCATTGTTGTTATGGTAGTTGCTGTTCTTTTTTATGTTATCTTATTTTTATTTTTCAATTCTGCTTCTTTTTTCTTCTTCTTTTTCTTTTTCTTCTTCGTCTTCTTCTACTTCTTTTTCTCTCGAGATATATACTGACCTAGTTAATGATAGATGGTTACGTGCCGATAGCTTAGAGTTATTTTAATGGCAACCCTCCATGAGAGTAACTCGTCACATTGATAGCGCACCCAAAGCGTGATACGTCTTAATGAAGGGGGGTGGCGTGTCAGATCTACATCCGCCATCATCCACCTTATTTTATTATCCTATTTACTGATTCTAACATTAATTTATCTGTCTCCCAGTTCTCAAAACCGTTCTCAACCCACCAGCTACCACATCAATTTGTCATTTAACTACAATAATACAGCGACAAGATGGCACCTTCCTATTAAACATTGTCAGTCCGTTAATGGTTAATGGAGATTGAAAGCATGTGCATCAACAGTCACAAATCAATTCTTTTGACAGATTGTCGCCGATGTTTTCCATGTCTCGGCCCTTACAGCGGGAGACTGTTTGTGGCGTGTACTGGACAACACTTTACTCTTCAAATGTCCAAATGATGTTTCAGTTTCAATAGGCCATTGTTTCGATCTGACTGATTAGACTGCAATGGAAGGATCAAATTCTAGCTATACCCCACCCCGCCCATTTTTAGCTAAGCTCCGCCAATTTCTAGCTAGGTTCAGCCCATTTCTAGGTAAGCTCCATATATTGTGCGTGTTGGAATCGATTTATATAGATTGAGCCCAGAATTTTCAGCGGCCTAATTTCAAGGTAACTATACGCGTAAGGTGGTGAGTATTTAGAAACTAATTGCCTGACGGGATGTAGCTGCCTATGGAAGGTGAAATGTCTCTATTCTAAGCATTGGGATCATTGCTTTGTCAACTACACACAGTTAAATGAGTTTAAGTCCCGCTAGCATTAGCCAGTCCAGTCCATTGTTTCTGATTTTAAGTGATGTGATTGAAAGGAACAGTGCTCCTATCGCGATGACCTTATTATGACATTGGATGAATACTAATGGACATTTAGCTGGACACTAATGGACATTATCAATGACCAATGTATTACAGATCTTAGGCTCAAATTTCTCATTGAATGTTTTAAGATTAATACCTCAGATTATGTCAACGTTTTTGTTTCTTCCTACCGCTGGCAGTGTCAGAAAATGAATAAGGGTTCTTCTGGCCCACAAGCGGCAACAAAAACCCATCCAAGTTCGTTGACGATGCTTCCAGTACCACTTGTTTTATAAATCTGGCCACATTCTGGACAGACAGAGAAACAGATCGGACAGGGAGAAAGAGGGGGGACGATATGGGTCGGGAGGTGGAGAGAGGGGGAGAGCTCCGCACTACTTAGGGACTCTGCTGCAACCCTAAAGAAAATCTTTTTACGCCGAAAGAATTAACCCGGTATTTACCACCGGAAATGCAGGAGACACTTTCTAGCGCCGTCTGGTTGTCACAATTTCCTGTAGGCGGGTGCGCCCCGTGGATCCCATCTATGAAGCAATCTGGCCTTATAGGACAACACGTGACCTACAATCACAAGTTCCCACACATTAAATGCATCCCTGTGGGCGAGAAAGAAAGACTGACTTTCGAACAAATTCTCATGCCTGCTCAATTCCCATATGCCACAAATTATCGTATTTATTTTTCACTAATCTGATAATAATTATACATCTTCTCGTGCGAATGCGCTGTTAAAAACAGCAAACATTCATACGATACCATACAATTAAATCTCCAATTCAAGACAGTATTCGTTATCGCAAACACCTTTAATTTTCAAGGGTCATGTGATAATTATGCGCGTGGTTACTCCGTTTCGTTAAACACCCTCGCATACGTCAAAAGCTAATTTGCCTGGGTACAGTTGCTGCCTATGACAGCAACGGCTCCCGGTCAGATTAGGTTCAAACTTTTCAAAAGAATGGTTATTAGATTATAAATCGATCAAGCACATACAATTGGTACTCTTCATGGCGGACTATTCACTTTTTCCCGACTGTGTTAAACCTTTTAATGAGTATGACATTAGCTCTCTAATAAAGTAATTTAATATGACGTCAAATGCTTGAGTGACAGATCGGATCCAACCATTAGCAACTGTGCGTGGTTTTGAGACAGGTTCGTCGCACAGGTATGGCTGTATATATTAAGTAATTACATGTTAGAATTATGCTTTTATTTCTGTTTATAAATTCTAGTTAAACTGTTATACTATGCCAACTTTCTAAGTTACATTGCAGATCTCTGTATCGTCAATTTCATTCCGTACCAATACATTACAAAGTCCATGCATCTTCCCCTCAGAACATGTGGAGAAATAATTGACCGCCCTCGATTCGTTTTGTATATCGTGGAAAATCACCTTGGTACTTACATGAGACATGTGACATTGAGAATAGCCACAGGCAAGACATATCAAAGTGGCACGTTCATTGACCCTCGGCTAGCATAGTTACCTGATTCAAAATGTGTAGTAGGCGCAAGACCATGTGTAACGACGTAAACCCCATCCCTTTGAACTCCTTATTCGCTTAATAACTATATATTCTGCGCTAAGCGCTTTTCATTTTGTAAATGGCGTAACTGTAGGCTGCTGTTCCCAATAACGTATGACAGCCACCTTTTAGGTGCAACAGGCATCATTCAGCATCAGACTTGTTTACAAGAATGAGATATAATCTGGGAAAAATTTGGAGGATCGTCTTTGTTTATTGGATGCTGCCATCATCAATTAGTACTGTCCTATCATTGTACTCATCCTGAAGTGTAACATAACTATTGCCACAGCTAAGAACACCTCCGCCCCCCCCCCCACCAGCGTAATCGTTGGGGAATAGCCTCGTTACAGATGGCATCTGAACTTACATGGCCTCTTCTTTAACATTCGTGTTGTATCATCTACTCTAACCTTAAGAACCACTGCACCTACAGCTTCTAACATTGGAGTTGGTCAAAACACTAAGCGAGTTATTTAAAGGTGCATATTCACACCAGAATGATTGAAAATAAAATTGTTAAAATTGCATGCTTTTATAAGCTTAAATTATGTGCCTATGTGTAATGAAACGAAATAAATCTTAACATATGATGATTCCATTCCACATAAATTAATATACTTTTTACGTGCCGCTATTTCAATTTCGCAACTTAAAAAATGATATTAACTTAAATGGAATGGAATCATCATATGTTAAAATTTATTTCGTTTCATTACATATAAGCTCACAGTTTAAGCCTCTAAAAGTGTATAATTTAAATAATTTTATTTTCAGAGATTTTACTGTGAATATGCACATTTAAACAGTATATCTTAACCAACTCCCAGTGGGGGTGGGGGGCACCCAGAACTAAAGACATGCCAGTCCAGAGCATTGGGAAATTGGTGTGTCAACATAACAATATGACCCTGTGTTATTTAATCTATGTCTATGCAGGTATTTGATAATATATGTAATAAGTCTACTTACTAGTACCTTCGTTACATACTTAATTTGGTATTCCGAGATTTAGACTTGATGATAGTATCAGTTCCAAAGTTATAGTGAATTTATGCACTTTTGCTAATGACTTCGTACCCGCGGTAACCAACGGTATGAGTACTCGCATCAGCGTTAGCTTCCACGTCTGAGACGGGTATTTCTGTTTAGAGACATCGGCATCCGAGTAAACTGTTGTTCAGCCCATGTGAGGTTCACACCCGAATCAGGGTAAATTCAAAATAGTCAAAGGCTTTACATTTGCACGATACTTGCCTGAAACTTGGATATCAGAAATTAATTTTGGATTGGGGACTAGATGCGATTTTTGATTACTGATCTATATTTGTCTCCACACGTGACGTCGCTGTAACGATGGATTCATCCCAGGTTCGTCTGCTCATGCAACCGCATACTTTCTTCATGATGGCGGTTCTAATGGTGCGGTTCCCCATTCCATATATTATAGGATTCACTGTAGAACTGGACAGTACCAGGAATGTCGTAATCTGCCAGGCCATGATCGGAACCACAAAACCGGAGTAACACCAGCATATGTACAACACAATATGTGGGAAGATACATATAGCAAACCAACCCACTGTGATCGCTAATACTATTATAGCCTTCATCTCCGATGCACACCTTCGAGATTGCGTCCTATCCACGGCATTTATCTGCGCAGTAACGCGCTTAGCGTGGCTCCGCGTTACGCCCAAGATACGTGCGTATATCACATTAATCACTGCGAGGATCCTGAACATGAATGCGACCACTACAATTCGATATCAACAAGATATCACAAAGAGAAACTGACAGTAAATAATCTCAGCTTCCTCTAATCTCCATCCCATAACGGGAAATGCTGTAAATAGCACAGGGATTACCCAACTTGCGGCGATGAGAACTCCTACCTTAAAGCGCGTCATGAGTACAGGGTAAACCCGGGGTCTGATAATCCCGAAGTAGCGTTCTAATCCCACAGCTAGCAGATGCATCATCGATACCAGCGGGTCGATTAGAATTATACTGTTCATGAGTATACAAGACATAAAGTCAATACTAGTTAAATTAAGGTAAGTCGCATTTATTAAGTTCAATGGTATAGCCACCAAGCCTACAAGGAAATCATAGTTTTAAGGTGTTCGTGCGCGAGTATGGTCCAGATGAAGACACCATTAAATGTCATTGTTAATAAGGACAGACAGGTGAATAACAATATAATTCCTGGCTGAGTCTCCTCTAGAAGTGTGAGGCCGACAGTTGATGGTGTACTTATCCTGTTCATCCTCAAGAAAGATGTATTAATAAGCAAAATTCAAGTCGGCCACGGTACCCAAGAGAAGCAACGCTTTCTTATGCATATAAGAGCATGTTAGTACAGGGCTGAGCCAGGAAACATTCAAGAGATAATCCGTCAAAATATGTTAATTTTAGCACAAATTCTCACGGAATCCATGCGTTGTAACTGCGACTTATATGACATTAATATGATACAACGGTGTTCTAACTTCAAACCTGCAACCTTCAAATTTGTTCTAAAAATTCACCATTCTCATAGAAAATGTCCATTTGTAGTCCAAGAGAAGACTAATTTTGAAAAGTTACCACTGGAACTCCATTTATCGGTTATCGAGCCAGTCATTCCAGTGGTAAATTTTCAAAAAAGAATCTTTTGGTCTGCTAATGGACATTTCTCAAGAACCCTGCAGAACCCGCTTTTGGCTGATATTAGTGTTAAAAGGCTAAGCAACAACATCTTCAAATCTAATTACTGTGAAAAATTACGTACCACATCAAAAACAATTTATAATTTCTGTCAGATAGTGTTGTAATGATTACAAAGCTGAAATTGCCTATATAAGAGCTTGTCTAATACCACATGTCCTTTTTCCGCAGCATGCCTTTGAAAATGTAATAATGCGATGCCAGATAACATATAGCAAATATATCGTCTGTTGTGTCCACAGATGTGAAAGTTGGCCTTGTCAAACACTTTGCTAAATTATGATCTCTTTCAGTCCATCGCTAATTGCTTTTAGCAGCGTCGTGGTATTTTGGTATGTGTGCAATGTAAATTCAAACAGAATCAGAAAACATATATTTACATACATAGAACAATTCAAACATTGCGGCAACTAATTGTCTCCAAGGCGACAATGTATTGATTCCACCTCCGACAATTTCGTCTCACTATTGCTCCTCTGAACTAGCTAGTAGGTGTGTGGAATCATTGTGAAATGTAAAGAAGTTAATTCCGAATAGTGGTCTGGACGGATGAGTATAGTCACATGTACTCACGTACATGAAGATGAGTGCATGCAAATATGTTGCATCTGGGAATATATCAAGTTAATATCGTGTCTCAGAACAAACCATATTTAGAGGCGGCGGCTTGGTGTGATGGCTAAAACTCCGGCGAATTAATAGGAGAACCCCCTTCGCGCCTGAGCTGTGCGCTGTATCACCGTCGTTGGAAACATGGTCAATGATAGACTAACCCCGCCCCGTCCCCCCCCCCTCCCCCGCCACTCCCAACATGTTTTTCCTCTCTCAGAGTGTACCCCCATAGTGCCTCATGGGTGTTGCCACCCCAGGTCAAGACCCGTTCCTACGCCCCTGTCAGGTCATTGCCAAACTGAAGAAAGCAATTACAATGTGGCGTCATAGACACCTGACAATTTTTGGACGAGATTTAGTTTTAAATATTTTAATCTTGTCACAGATATGGTATGTGTCCTCGGTAGTGCATAAGCCAACACATATTGAACATATCGAACAAAAGACTAATAAAATTGTGTTTGAATTTGTGTGGGAAGGAAATACACATCCTCTCTCACAAAGAATATGTAATATGATAAACCTCGAGGAGGTCTAGCTATTCCAGACATCAGGATTAAAGGTATTGCATTGCGATTAAATTTTGTCAATGATTTGATCCATAGTGACAATCAATTGGAGCTGATATCTCGATATCGCATTGAGGAATATGTGGAACCCTTTTCGGCAAAATCGTTGTTTTGGTCTTCTAAAACAGCACCAAATTACACACGCATACCTAGTCCATATCTGGAGGTTAGAAAAGCATTAGATGGATTTGTGAAGACGAAAGACTCGTCATTATAATTGGAACATGGAATAAATCAACAACTTTGGGGAAATGATAGAATACCACATAATGGTGTGGTTCTATACTATTTTTCATTAGCTAAACATGGTATAAAATAATTCTGTGACATTGTTAATGCATCCACGTGTGAATGGAAACCCCTACATGAGATAACACAGGCAACCAATCTTCGACCAATCGACGCACAGCGCCTTTCAAAGTGGTTGCAGGTAGTAATTCTTAGGGAGTGGTTTCGCGTACACAGAGCATCTATGAAACACCAAAACTTATGTTACAATATGGTGATAGAATTTGTACATGTTCTGTAAGATGCAAGTATTGGTACCGCATGTTAAAGATACAAAATCCAGCTTTCCAAAGGCAATTGCTGCTTGGGAAAATTCTACATATTTCCCAGTAAATTGGAATGATGCATGGTGCAATAATCATTCATCACATATCCGTAATAGATCCAGAGCTGTTCTTCTTCTTCTTCTTTTCGTTCGCTGATCATACCGCCTGTCCTGTAAGTGACTATCGACATGATCATAAGCGTTAAGTGCGTGGATCCATGGTTTATTAGAGTGCGCCGTGCGGCCTGGAACCTCCGTCTTCAGCACTCGAGGTTCCTGTCAGGGTTACCTCACCCTTACCTCCTTTAGTCGCCTCTTACGACACGCAGAGGATACGGAAGGTGTATTCTAAGCCCCCCACCTACAGGGCATGAGCCAGAGCTGTTGTTTGGCGAGTAATCCATAGAAGGCCATTAAGACAGTAGGAATTACTGAGAGTTTCAAGTGTGTATTGTGTTTAGCGGCAGAGGAAACACTCGTTCATTTATTTGTGAATTGCACTGTTATCGCTCGTGTTTTAACTAGGTTTGATGCATCACAGTTCATATTGCGCCTACCGAAATATTGTTTCATGACCTTTCTGGATATAATCTGAATAATGATGTTCAAAGAATCGCATTATTTTGCCTTAGTTTATGCAACTAGAGCATTTGGAAATACCATTGCTCTAGAACCTACGACGTACATGACGATCCTAGCACCATCCACCTTGCGATATTAAAACATATTTTTGATTTCTCGATTGAGTATTGTGTGCAATGTGAATACCATGTATCACTGAAGGAAAATAGTCTCCATCGATTTAAAATCACGTGGCGTAGAGGCGAGATGGTCTCCATTGATTCTGGGCAATTAGTTAGTTTGATGATCGCCTAAGATTGAAATATACAATGAAAAGACGCAAAAAGATAAATTTACCGATACAATCCAGCTTGCTAGTGTCTTAAAATCTGTTCAGGACAAAATGGGGAATGTTTTGGGCGTTATTGGGCTGGATTGGAAAACAAGGCAGCAATGCCTTCCAGTCCAGTTACGTTCAAAATATTCAACGAATTTCTTGCTAAGTAACATGTTTCTGAGCTGTATTGCATATGTAAGATATATATGCATGGTTTTCACTAGATTTTATGTCGTTTATTTTAGTATTTGAGTGTGTGGACGCTGTTGTTGCATGATAGCAACAGCTTTCCATCAAATTGGCTTTAAATTTTCAACAACCTCTAAATTAACCTTGAAAATATCATGATTAGTAAGTTAAATAATGTTTATAGTCAACCACTCGTTCTATGGGAACGTTTAATTTTAGTAACATTTGTTCCGGGGTAGTCTTCAAAACGTCCATTCAAAGTAAATTGACTTGGTTTTTTAAATTTTATGTTTGTAATCTGGTCTAAACATGTAGTCACAGTAGCCAAAATAGTCATACTATGGTAATTTTAGAAACAGTATTCGAGGTTCGTGTGTGTACGGCAATTGCATCAGGTTATTTTGTAAAAAAAACAAAGTGTGTTGAATTAAGTGGTTCAATATTAATTTCAACGTATGAACACAGTTTTGTTGTTTTTTATAGCTATGTAATGATATGTTTTATATAATGTTTACAAATTTATTTTTAAATTTATAGACTTTATTTCTATATAATACTGACGTATACTGTGTGTTAATTAATTTCCCTACATTTTAGTGTTCTTTGTCAGTAAATATATGTGGGTAGAAAAACTTTCCACACGATCCTTTGATCGTGTTGCAAAAAAAGTAGTAGTAGTAGTAGTAGTAGTAGTAGTAGTAGTAGTAGTAGTAGTAGTAGTAGTAGTAGTAGTAGTAGTAGTAGTAGTAGTAATAAAGTTTGTAACAGTAGCAGTAGTAACAATCGCAATAGGCTTCAAAAAGATGGATTTAGGCATTCGAATGGCGAGACAGGATCGATCAACCCCTGTTGAATATTTTGTAACTAATTTGGCAGGGGGCTGTTGCTGCCTATGGCAGCAACAGCGCCCAGTCAAATTAGTTTCAAAATATTCAACATAATATCCATTAAATGGTAAAGACATACAATTCTTACGTGTCGGACTATTAAGCACTAAAGATGGATTATATTGAGTCATTCATGACGCCGTTATTATGACCTCATCACACACGTTATGTAGTTCACTATGGTGTCATACGGCGGCATATGACGTCATATGGTGGATGTATAAACTTGGAACGGTTCATTGACCTCGATGGATCTCTCCCACAGCAGCCCTACCAAGCAGGAAAGTGGTTGCTGTGCTGTATTTACATACCGAGTTATTAGTTTGGAATACCCACGCGGCTTGGCATTGTAATCATAGAGCCCATTTACAAATCTCCGCCAAACTGGAGTATGTATTCCTCGATACGATAGAGGAATACAGTTTGAGCTATGCCCAGCTCATGTCAAGCTAAGCTCCACCCACACTTCGCTTATGTTGGGACGAGTGTTTATGAGTGAAATATAGAAAACAATAATACCGCGTACAGTCCATCACATTCAGCTAAGCTTATCTTATGGAATCACATTAGTAAACATGAGACTGAACGATTACATCTGGTATGATTTCACTGCAGGCAACATACCATAAAATGAAAGACAGGTGTTTTATGGGCCACAATATGGCCGTCCTTTAAGTCAGTGGGGATGAAGGGAACTCAAACGTATGACGTCAAACAAACATTTCCTGTCCAATTGATTGACATTCATGACTATCTGTTCTAACACAAAGGAATTGAACAGACATATTACAATGCAAGAAATAGTTTGTTACCTTTGTGAAAATAATGTGAGTGAAAGAGTTTCAAATTAGTTTCAAAATTCGCAACAGCTCGCCTCTATAGTTTTCTGGAATTTCAAGTCAGGGAGTTCAGGGAGCGATCGATCCCAACACAGGCAAAGCGTGGCCGGAGCTGAGCTAGAGATGGGCGGAGCATCGCGAAAACTGGAAAAGTCCATTGTCCAGTGCGTGTTACCAAATCGACATAGATCCCCGACTCCTGCTCGGAGAAAAACACGGGGTCGTCGCTTAAACAACCATTTTGATCTTACAATACAGAAACGTATCGATAAAGTTATTCGTTTAATTGGGGTCTATCGAGTCCCTGATTCCAGGTCCAATTCACGCCATATCTATGCTGGTTTATATCTCAGTCTATTATTGGTAACTTCCCTAGTTTTACACTGATACCCATTTATACTCATGGGTTTGAGAGAGGCTATCAGAAGTGAAGGGGATTGGCTATGTTTCCACCGATTGCTCGTCCGCCACCTGATTGTCTGACTGTCGAGCAGGAAACAAACAGAGTAGGGCACCAGTTGAGCTTTATACAGCATACACATAGTACATCTATAACGCGTATACCATCTATTGACACAGGGGTATATACAAATTTCGGACCACGACATCGCCAAATGTGCTCTTGCTAAATAACCTTAAACATCATATAACAAACCTAAGCCATCCGTATTCGGAATCTAAGGCAATGTTCTCATTAGAGAGTTAATTAGGAATAACGCCATACTTCAGTATGGCGTTATTCCTGATTAAGTCTCTAGTGAGAACACGGCCTTAATCTTAAAATTTCAAGAAAGTTAGGGTATATTGAAGGTGCCAAATATACGCCAGTGAAACATTTTGATATTAGTTCTATTGAATGTCGTTGTTGTATTAGGCCAGGATTGAAAGATAGTACCTGTTAAGACTAAGGCCGTGTTCTCACTAGAGAGTTAATCAGGGATAACGCCATACGTCAGTATGACGTTATTCCTGATTAATTCTCTAGTGAAAACACAGCCGTAGGCCTCTTTCTCATTGCCTAATCCTGTTCAAATATGTCATGTACTGTGTAGGTTAATATATAGCCGATATATCTGTTTGCATTAAATTACGACCGTAGCGCTACCTGCTGGAGGTTGACAGAAAATGTTGACGGTAACGCCACCTGGCGAATTTTGAGGTAATAGGTTGCATCATATGAGGAAGCAATAACGAGATATCGGAAGATAAACCGCCGATTTTGTGCGATTAAGCTTGAGAAATAAGTTACGTATTTATTCCGAGACATGAGGCATTCCAGTGAGAACGCTATCTGATATGCCTGGTATTTACCGAAATATTGGCTGTGTGGAAACAATGCCCTAGGCCTTTTTCTCATTGTCTAATCCTGTTTAACTATTTCGTGTACTACGTAGGTTAATAAATAGCCGATATATCGGTTTGCGTTCACACTGCTTGGAGATAGTCCCGGTCTGGACGGTGGTGCTACCTGGTGAACAGCGAGATAACATGATGTCGGTAGCGCTACATGGCAGATAGCGAGAGAAAATGCTAACGTTAACGCTACCTGGCAGATTTTGACGGAATAGGCCGCGTCCACATAGGAAAGCAATAGCGATATATCGGAAGATAAACCGCCGATTTTGTGGGATTTAAATTTCGAAACAAATGACGTATTTATTCCGGTACAAAGGCCAGTTCATTGAGAATTCTAGCCAATATACTCTCTATTTACCGAAATAGTGGCTGTATGAGAACACGGCCTTAGTTTATTTTGACGACGCTTCACACAGAAATGTATTTCACATCGTCTCAAGTTTAGAAAATTTCTGCCATGATGTAATTTCGTAGTGCACAGTGTCGTACCGAAATACGGCTTAAATTTTGGCCGATAATATATAAAGAAATAAACCAATGTCACCAGTAGAGGCGTGAGAGAATGCCGCTTACGCGCCATATCCCAATAAACACATATAACGTATTGCGGCCTCGCGTGCACAAGCAAACACATGGTCGTACATACGAACACAATCGTGTTATTATAACTGCAGATGTTTTAGGCCTAGCTAACAAGAAAGCACAAATAATCTCAGTTTTTCCGCATCTGCAATTCCGTTAAAAAGTCCATTTACATTAAATTGTTATATCAGCGAAGCATTTGTTGACCAGGCGTCAGTAAGCCTTTACCAAAACGCTCCAGCTGCGTGAAGCTGGTCAACATGTGTCCACTCTGAAGTATCGTCGACCACGTTTTGTTAGCATAGTCAAACATGGCTGACAATCTCCTGTTCAGTATTGCATTAAAAACTATTCATAAATGTTTGTACCATATTTTTAAAGTTTTGTTGTACATATCTGGCCACCTTTCCTGCTCCTTCACCTGAACGGATGGCTTAGCCCCTTACAAATACAACGTTAGAAATAAGATAAACTAAATATCTAAATAGCTGGGTCATTTTAAAACCTTTTCTATAAATTACGAAATCATGTGTCATACGACCAATACCACGAAATATCAGTATTGTTATTATAATTGATAGGTCTACATATCGAAATGATAATTACTGTGTTATTGTTCAGGTGGCTACGTGACTTGTTTAAAATTATATAAACATGATTATAAATGTCAAACTAAAATGGCGGCTCCGAAGAAGACCATGGTCGCTGACATTTTCTTATTCTTTTTGGTTCAGGGTCACTTTCAGGACTCTATCCATTTCATGGTATAATTACACGCATGCCCTGAAGGTCAACTGAGCGATGTGTTTGTGTTGAGAACGCATACTCTTGACCACGCTGAGAGCCAGTGGACTGCTTGAACAAAGATTTGCGACAGCTCAACAGTAGCTCCAATTAGAAGGTGCTACAAACGAGCCAATACTAAGAGTAAGTAAACAGCACCTCAGGCGTGGGTGCTGTCAGTAAAACGCAGGCCCAGGCATACATGACAGTCAATTATGTAAACTTGTGTCAAAACGGTCAATGTCCGTGTGAACGTAGTAAAATCCCGTTTTGGTATTTAGCTCAGCCCGTTACATATCAAGGTTGATCACCAAAGTTTCAATTTCCTAATAGAAAATGTCAATTTGAAGACGGTTAAGTTACTTTTGAAAGATTACCACTGGAATGACTGGGTCTGGTATGGAGCCAGTCATTCCACTGGTAAATTTTCAAAAATATTCTTCTCGTGGTCGGCAAATGGGCTTTTCCCAAGTCTACTAACGAGGCCGTTTTGGTCGGCTTGTGTGCTAAATAATGGTTAAGGATATAGATGCTAATTCCTGATTGATTGACTCTGTTAGAAATAAACTTGGATGTATTGTTGGCTATACTGTTCGGAATTGGCGTGATGATATTATTCTCACTTTTTCAAAGGTCAAGGTCACTCACCTCTGGTGCTTCTCGCCAATCAGGAGAACAGGGGAGACGTTTAATTGAGGATTCCAGTTTCACAGTAAATCATATGACGTCATAATCAACTATGTGATGTGCAGGGTGAGGTTATAACCAGTTACGCCAATAGTGACGTAGCCAAGTTCGCCACGAACGCTTACCTGATGACCGACTAAGCGTTGCTGTACGAATAGTGTGTCTTTACTATTTAACAAACATTCTGTTGAATATTTTGAAACTAATTTCACTGGGCGCTGTTGCTTCCGTAGGCAGCAACAGAGCCTAGTCAAATTAGTTTCAAAATACTCACCATCGTACCTGTATAATTCTCTGGAAATTGAAATTCAGAGAGTACGGGGATCTATTGATTCCAACACTGGCAACGCGTGAGTGAAGCTTATCTAGAGATGGCTGGGGCATAGCTAAAACTTGGATTCCTCCAGTCCGCTGAATTCGTATTCGTGCTTGCATAGATAGAGTAAAGTGTCCTTCACGCATGCCCCCCTTCAGGCGAGTACCTATAGCCCCTGAGAATAGTGGTAAAGGCTGCAACACTTTGAGCAGCGGAAATTAAATATGGCAACATTTCTTGTAAAGCTCCTCAATGAAATATCCAGTCATCAGTAGAGTACAGCTCATAAATAAGTTAAACAGAAAAAGGTTAGGTATTAAAATTTTGAACACGATGCAAGAAATGTTCTGTTGACCTTTTTGAGCATAATTGAATTGGAAGACATTGCTGCCTTAGGCAGCAATGTCTTCCAATCCAATTACCTTCAAAATGGTCAACAGTGTTGTATCTAGTTTTGGAAATATTATAAGTTATTTCGGAGCTGTACTGTCAGTTGAGCTCTGATGAACAATCTTACAATAGCTGCAAAGGCCACGGTGAACAGTCGCCACAAATTACCCATTCTTTATTCTTCTGTGCAATTCTTCAAATCACACACTTGTTTACATAGACCCTGCAAATGTTCATTACTGCAAACCTCGTCTGGTGAGATATCGTGTGACAAAGGATCTTTGTGTAGATGGTGAAGCTGTTTCGTCGTGTCATCAGTTTTTGACTCTTGCAACATTGTTTAGCGGATTCTACTTCAATTATTGGTTCGCTATGCATAAGCATAGTACTCCCTTTCTCTTGCAACTTTGAGAATACAGATACAGATTCGTCATATGTGTCGGGGGGGGGGGGGGGGGCCTGTTGTATAAGTCAATCTGTTGTTATGTCTGGCTGTATGTAGTTAAGGTTTCTGAAAATAAAAGGCAAACATAATTGATAGCGCTGCGTAAGACGTAGTTATTGGGCATGAGCGCATGCCTCTTCAAAACACAGGTAGCAGCTACAGACATGTTTGACGGTAAAACATTAAATATAATTATTTTAGACACGTAATAGAAGGGGAACATGTTGCGACGTACAGTAGCGGATTATAGTAGGGGCAGCGGGGGCATATGCCCCCGGTCCCAGATCTTGACCAGCCCCTAATTTTTTCTATCAAACTTTTTTTTAGTGAATACTGTGTTTTATGCTGTTTCTCTTTTTACAAACTAGAATAGCTGTCTGGACATGGTGTCCATAGAGCTATTTTCGTTTGTAAAGAGAGAAACTGCATACCAAGATGTGGTATTATGGTCTTATTGTCGTATTTGTCGATTATATATTGTTTCAGTATTATTCTTTTTAAAGATCGTTTGTTTTTGTTTTGAGACTTTTCTGATGCATTATGAGGCAGATGGTTCATGATTGTATTACAGTTTAATATTATTTTTTCTTCTAGATGTTCTCAGATGGTATCACCTGCACTTCCAGAGGTAAGTTTTTTGTTCATTCAGTTTTTTATCCAGTCCTGTTTTCACAACTGAACGGCTCAAAAAGTTGAGTGAACAAACAAATGAAATTAAATGGCTAAAACAGAATAATTTAGCAGCTAATATTTACCTCTGGAAATGCCATCTGCGAGCGCCTAGATTTCAAAATTTGCCGAGGGAGGACCATCCTTTTGGTTTGCCTTTAGCATCCACCCAACCCAACTGGCGCCGTATCATATCCGACAATAGACAGCAACTGTAAGGCTAATTAAAAGAATTCAGCACACAACTCTACAACAAACTCAATTGTAGGCCTACATGTTTTTCATAATTCGCACTTCAAGTTAAAAGGATTTCAAAAACCGATCTCCCCAATAAAGAATTTGATATAGTTTCGTGTGTGCACTCGGGACCGTCATATGAAAAGATTGACACTAAAATATTAACTAAGTTTGATGCGTGATAATTCATTGTCTTTGCCTCAAGACACCGAGAATGAAGGAATCCCATTTTAGCCTCGGCCCGCCCATCTCTAGCTAAGCTCCACCCACTCATTGCCCGAGTTGAGATCAATCGATTCCTGCACCGCCCTGAATCTCAATTTCCAGAAAACTATGCATGTTAGTTGTTGAATACTTTTAACTAACTTGACCGGTTGTTGTTGCTGTCTATGGCAGCAACAGCGCCCAGTCAAAATTAGTCACAAAATATTCGACAGAATGTTTATTAAACAGTAAAGACATAAAATTCGTACAACCTGTCGGACTATTAAGCATTTAAGACGGACAAAATCGAGTCATTCCTGCGGTAGTTGATTATAGCATCATCCTCCACGTCGATTAGTTGATTATGACGTCATTTGATGGATGGATAAACTCGAAAGGTCAATTGTGAGGGTCAGGATCTGGACACATAGGACGATCTTTTCGTCCAGTAATCACACGAGGTCACACGTGTAAAATATTCGGGTTCACCTATTTTCACGTCGATTTCTACGGTAGTTTACGATAGACCTACGTTATACCATTTATGAGAAAGATATGTTGAGCTCAGCTCAGCTCACGATAGTTAAACATAAGAATCCAGTGTTAGCTATGCCCCACCTGTCTCTAGCTAAGCTCCACCGACACCTCGCCCGTGTTGGGATCGATCGATCCCTGAACTACCTGCCTATCAATTTCCAAACAACTGTACAGGCAAGCTGGTGACCATTTTGAAACTAATTGGACTGGGTGCTGTTGGTGCATATGGCAGCAACAGCGCCCGGTTAAATTAGTTTCAAAATATTCGACCAAATGTTTATTAAATAGTAAAGACACACAATTCGTACAACAACGCTTATAGTCCGTCATCAAATTAAGCGTTCGTGACGAGCTTATCTACGTCATTCATGACATCATTAATAATGACGCCATAATATACGTCACGTAGTTGATTATGGCGCCATAAGATTGATAGATAAACTGGAAATGTGATTTCCGGGCTTTGTTTTTCTGGTATGTGTATCTAATGAGTGACCACACTAGACAATATTTAATTGTCTCTCGGTATAGAAGATACATTAATTCAATGCTAAAATTTTAACAATGCTAATATCAACTCCAAGCCACCTGTCAGTGCATTGCGATTGTTACCGACTATAGCCGCAGCCGTAGGGCGCGGCACGTGGGTGTCCCTTAATGAAAGAGCGGGACTCTCTGCTTTGTTTGTCCAAATGGTTATAACTAGCCATATTACACTACTATTAGCGGCTCTCGTTTATATTAAGATTCGATCCTTTATCGCGCTACCGACCATCCTTCTGCCCTCTGTATACAATTAACGTATTTTGACTTCGCATAAACGGTTCCTAATTAGTTATATTATTCAAACTATAAAGGGTAGTGATTACTGGCGCGACTTACAGAAAGGGGATACTGGCTTCTATGATGTATTTGTCTCGCATTGTCCTTGTCCGATCAACGGTCACTGACATTTCTACTTGATCTTAGTCAGTGTTGACAATTGTCAGATTTAAAGATCAAACAAAATCATACTCCATTAACTGCATAATAAGATTAATAGGGAGCGGAAAGGTCAGTAACTGTAAGCATTATATCTGCTTGTTCAGTAAATCACCAGCGCACCTGTCAGTAACAGCAGCTCGTCAGCACGCTATATGTAGTAATCTGAAGGAGACATGACTGTTTACAATGAAAATCAAGAAAACACTACGCGAGCTAAGGACTCTACATGAAGATAAGAAACAGCCCCTAAAGAATAGGAAGAAGGACTCATTGCAGCTGCATGATGTGTTCACACTACTATAGCCGCAGAACATAAGTTAAATTAAAATCTATGCGCTGGCCATATTTACCTGTGACTCTGCATCCTTAGTCCCGTATGCTGGGTAGCAAATTGGGGTGGGGTGGGATGTCGCCGACACATCCTGTCGTGTCTACTCAAAGTCTTGCTAAAAGCATTTTTTTGATATGTGGATGAAAACAAATCCGGCGATTTAATAGGATGTCCGGAAATCCAGAGACCGGTTTAAAAATCCGCGTTTTTCGGATAAATCCGGAGAGATGGTCGCCATGCTTGGCTGGCAGTTCCAATACATAAATGTATTAGACAGGAATCTCAAGTCTGCAGATTGTGGCCTCATGGAGGCTTTAATGTACATTAGTGTCTGAGTAAGTATCCCATTATAAATCACTAACGACTCGAGGCTGATCCGCCTGCGTTATTGTCACCCTGATCCGCGTTACCGACTCAAAATGGACCACGGTTGCCAGCTAGTAATCATACCCGCTTTCAATAGTATATATTTGTACGTAGAAACGTCAGAATGTTGCAATAAATGCCACCGAGGTTTTTCAAGACATTTATCACCTGCTTAATAGGCCTTTCCCGCATTAGCGTATTTTGGGGAAATGCCTTCCCAAAATACATTGCGCGTACCACTTCTGGCTGGTAACGGCTATAGCCGACACGCAAACGACATTACTTTACTATTGGAATTCGATACAGCGCACTTTATTCAAGTTATATGGAGAACTAATATCATAGTATTATTGAAGTCATACATCATTGGAAAGCTAAGTCAATTTTCCATACATTTCTGTATTTGTTTCGATAGTTTTTGAAAATTTAATACAGTTGATTGTGATTTTAAAATAGTTCCTATTGTCCACTTGACGTAATGAATCTAGGTATGATGGTGTATTTTATATACGCAAGCAACCAGCTGAAAACCTTACAAAAATATTTTTAAATAATGCATTAATGTTTAGACAATTGAATGCGCTTTCCAATGATGTATGACTTAAATAATGTAGTCATCTTAGTTTATCATAGGAACGGTTTAAATTGCAATGTATTTTAGTGAAATAGTAACTCAATGCGGGTCAGCTGCTTGTTGCGGCGTTACCAGCCAACAGTTCCGCGCTGAGCGCGGATTTAGGGGAATTCCGGCGTAATGACGTCAATGTGGGAAAGGTATTGACAAAACGGATTGAAGCCATCGATTATCATGAGATATTTTCACCTTGTCCTCCATGCGTACGCCACATGTTGTTCTGGGCATGTACAAGGCAACACTTCACCCTTCAGGTGTCCAAGTGATTTAGAATCACCGGGTCACTCAATGGCATAGGTTAGACTGCCTTATTGTAAAACAAATACAGATATATGGTAATTAGTACAATTTTGAACACAATGTAAGAAATGTTATGTTGAATATCTTAGACTTAATTTGATTGGGATTGGAAGCCATTTCTGTGTTAGGCAGCAATTCACCTTTCGAGAGTATCCATCTATCATCTGACGTCATATGACGTCATAATCAGGTAAGCGGTGTGTAGGATGACGTCATAATCATTACGTCATAAATAATTTTATTATATTATATTATATTATATCTTTAACTCTTAACAGTCCGACACGTTGTACTAATTATATATCTCCACTATTTAATAAATATGCTGTTGAATATTTTGGAACTAATTTGACTGGGCGCTGTTGCTGCCAATGGCAGCAACAGCGCCCAGTCAAATTAGTTCCAAAATAGTCATTAACCTATCTGTATAGTTTTCTGGAATATGATAGTCAGGGAGTTCAGAGTTAAGGGCAGTATTATCTAGGCGTCTCCATGGTCTGCGCGCTATATAGCCGATACGGATGACTGGAACAGTGCTCGTATTGCGATGACCTTATTATGACATTGGGCTAAATCAACCATTTAGCTGGACACTAATGGACATTATCAATGATCAATGTATCTCAGATATTACGTTCGAAATTCGTATTGAATGTTTTAAGATTAATACTCCAGATTATGTCCGATCAAAGTGTTTGTGCGATGTGCTAATGACAGACCGCGATGACGTGATTTATCTCGGAGAGAGAGAGAGAGAGAAAGAGAGAGTGAGAGAGACAAACAGACAGACAGACAGACAGACAGAAATAGAGATCGGAAAGTAGAAGAGAATGTGGAGGAGAGGAGGCGAGAGGGGGTGTGGTGAGAGAGAGAGAGAGAGAGAGAGAGAGAGAGAGAGAGAGAGTGAGGGCGAGAAGAGGGAGAGAGAGAGAGAGAGAGAGAAAGAGAGAGAGAGAATGTGGATGAGATGAGAGAGGGTGGGGTGAAAGAGAGGGCGAGGGTAGGGGGAGAGAATGTGGCGGAGATGAGATGAGATGAGATGAGATGAGATGAGACAGACAGACAGACAGACAGACAGACAGACAGACAGACAGACAGACAGACAGACAGACAGACAGACAGAAATAGAGATCGGGAAGTGGAAAGAGAATGTGGAGGAGAGGAGGTGAGCGGGGTGGGGTGGGGTGAGAGAGAGAGAGAGAGAGAGAGAGAGAGAGAGAGAGAGAGAAAATGAGAGAGAGCGAGAGGGAGGGAGAGAGGGAGAGAGAGGGAGAGAGAGGGAGAGAGGGAGAGAGAGAGAATGGGGAGGGGATGAGATCGAGAGAGAGCGAGAGGGAGGGAGAGAGAGAGAGAGAGAGAGAGAGAGAGAGGAGAGAGAGAGAGAGAGAGAATGAGAGAGAGCGAGAGGGAGGGAGAGAGGGAGAGAGAGGGAGAGAGAGGGAGAGAGAGGGAGAGAGGGAGAGAGAGAGAGAGAATGGGGAGGGGATGAGATGAGAGGGGATGGCGTGAAAGAGAGAGAGAGAGAGAAAAAGAGAAAGAGAGAGATGGGGAGGGAGGGAGAGAGAGAGAGGGAGGGAGAGAGAGAGAGAGAGAGAGAGAGCGAGAGAGAGAGAGAGCGAGAGGGAGGGAGAGAGGGAGAGAGGGAGAGAGAAAGAATGGGGAGGAGATGAGATGAGAGGGGATGGCGTGAAAGAGAGAGAGAGAGAAAAAGAGAGAGAGATAGATGGGGAGGGAGGGAGAGAGTGAGTGAGAGTGAAAGAGGGGGGGGGCGAGAAGATGGAGAGAGAGAGAGCGAGAGAGAGAGAGAGAGAGAGAGAGAGAGAGAGAGCGAGAGAGAGCGAGAGGGAGGGAGAGAGGGAGAGATGAGATGAGAGGGGATGGCGTGAAAGAGAGAGAGAGAAAAAGAGAGAGAGAGAGAGATGGGGGGAGGGAGAGAGAGAGGGAGAGAGAGAGAGTGAATGAATGTGGAGAAGATGAGATGAGAGGGAGTGGGTGAAAGAGAGAAAGAGAGAGAGAGAGAGAGGGGAGGGAGGGAGGGAGAGAGAGAGAATGGCATGGGGTATGTCTAACGAAGATGTAGCTTGTGTTGTTGGTCAACGGGACTGGATATTGTGCCCACGCTGTTGGCCAGCGCCGCAAATTGGTTATCGGTTCGTTCAAAAGATATGTGAAAAGTGAAAAAGGTAGGTTCGTATTTATCTCCTCAAATGTCCTAGACTGGGCCTGTGGACCACCATGTATGCAGCACATGTGTATTATAAGTAAGGCTTCATAGCATCAAAATCCGATTTCTCGCCCACTGTAAATGCGCAATGATGTGGGGGTTGGGGTTGGGGTTGGGTGGGGGTGGGGTGGGACTTGTCTTTCGAAGAAATTCTTACGCCTTTTCAAATCCCAATGTCACAAATCTTCATCTTTATTTTTCACTAATCTGTTAATAATTATATATCTTCTGGCATGAATGCTCTGTTAAGAAGAGAAAACATTCCCACGATAACATAATTAAATATCTAATTCAAGAAAGTACTCGTTATCACAAATACATTTCCTTTTCAAGTGTCACGTGATAATTATGCACGTGGTTATCGCGCTTTTCACACCCACATCCGCATGCTACTCCATTGCTACACCACATGTTCTGAGGGAAACTGGTAGGCTCATGGGACGTGGGTCACCCATGAGCCTACCAGTTTCCCTCAAAACATGTGGAGTAGTAATGGAGTAGCATGTGGACTGCATAGCAATGGACCTTACTCAATAGAGGAATCCAGTCCGCCAGTCAAGTATATGACGTCATAATCATTTACGTCACAGGTAGGCTGGCGTCGCAATCAAATACATTTGATTTGATTTAAACATATTTTCTTGTAACAATTGCACAATGGGATCGGGCACAAGTTCTTACAACTTAGATTTGCCCTCTCCCTACAGAATTATTAGAAGCAGCCAATGATTGAGAACACTAAAAAGAGGTGAAGGGGACCGAGAGAAAGAGATAATAAATTGAGAGAGAGAGAGAGAGAGAGAGAGAGAGAGAGAGAGAGAGAGAGAGAGAGAGAGAGAGAGAGAGAGAGAGAGAGAGCGAGAGCGAGAGAGAGACGGGGTGGGGGGGGGAGAAAGATGATTAGAAAAGAATAGGAAAGAAAAGAACAGCTTCTTCAAACACTTTCTTGTCGGAAAGCAGTTAGCCATTAATATAATAGATTAAACAATACGAATAATTGATTAACAGGAAATATTCATGGTTATTCCATACCGTCGTCATTTACCCCAATTTACCCACCCCAACCCTTCCTCTCAACTCCCACCTTGCTTTCACCCGGTCTTCACTTCTCATTTCTAACACGAAGCAAAACGAAAAGAGAAACAAGAAATGAGACCCAGTCACCTCCGACCCCGCCCACCCCGCACGTTCAAAATGGCTCCACTACAATCAATTACATCATGAATGGCATGTCTCAGTCCGTCATAAACGTTTAATAGTCCATCAGGTTGTACGAATAGCATGTCTTTAATACTCTCAAAATATAGTTTTCTGGAAATTGAGATTTAGGGAGTTCCAGGTTCGATTGATCCCAACACGGATAAAGCTTGAGTGGAGCTTAGTTAGGAATGGGTGGGACATACATAAGACTGGATTCATCCATTTCTTCCTTGTGTATCCTAGAAAATAAGAATGGGTCTTACCCTGAAACCTGTGAAAATTGAAAATAGCCATAGGCACATTTAAAGGTGGCATTCCCACCGCGTCCGAGTATTATAATTCCCAGGTCAAAGTATCATAGGCATAGATAAAGCGCAACTAATGGATACATCCCATCTGTCACTCAAGTATATATGATGTCATAATCAATTACGTCACGTGTAGGCTGATGTCACAATCATAATTGAAGGCGAACACTCCGGCGTGAAGATGGAACAGTCCGTCAAGTGTACGAATTGTATGCCTTGTTCTCACTAGAGACTTAATCCGTCATAACACCATACTGGAGTATGGCGTTATTCCCTATTAACTCTCTAGTGAGAACACGGCCTTAGGCATACATGTCCCGCCTCAATGCTTTTCATTCTGTACACAACGCTGGCTATGAACTGTCGTAGGAACGCAGTTTCGCAACATTGTTTTGAAAACACAAAACTGTCTTCATTCAACGAATCCATAATACTGGGATGTAATCTGTATATAAAAACATGTTGATAACTAGGATCTCGTTCAACATTAATCTTCATTTCATCCATCTTGCCCGCAAGGTGGCCATAAGCAGAATACTTGGGTGTAAATGTAATTTACCTTTCCGGTTTTAACCATGCCCACCCATCTCTAGCTAAGCTCCACCCACACCTCGCTCGTGCTGGGATCGATCGATCCCTGAACTCACTGACTATCAATTTCCAGAAAACGATACAGGTAACCTGTTGAATAGGCTGAAACTAAGTGGACTGGGTGCTGTTGTATGGCAGCAACAGCGTCCAGTCAAATTAATTTCAAAATATACAACAGCATATTTATTAAATAGTAAAGACATACAATTCATACAAACAAGGCTTAGACCGTCGCCAATTATGAGTTCGTGGCGTACTTATCTACGTCATACATGACGTCATTGATTAGGACGTCATCATACACGTCGCTAGTTGATTATGACGTCATATAATGGATCGATAAACTGGAAAGATCCATTTTCTGATTCTATTGTTGAGCAATGTGTATTCAGCAAAGAAGCGAGTCAACCAAGAAACCGAACAACCAAACAACCAAACAACCAAACAACCAAACAACTAATCAACCTACCAACCAAATAGCCCACGAATGAAGCAACCTACAAATGTTGCCATAAAGTCAGCCAGTTAGTTAACCAGTTAGTCACAAAACAAGACCTGATGTCAAACGTTAACGCCAAGTAAATTAATTATTTTGAAGACTACGTGCTTGAAAGACATAGTTCTCAATAACTCTTGTACTGCTGTAGAGATTGGCCACACTTGTGTAGACGGTTGTCAGTCGGGTCCCGAAGATGTGTGATCAATTTAGCGGCAAAAGTTCAAAGGCCAATGCAATGGTGACCCGGTCAGAATGATTACTTTGACAAAAATGTGCCTGAAAGTCACCAATGATTATGGTTCTACTGAAGAGATCTTGATCAATCTGGGGTGTCGAATGTTGCCCGTCGGATCCCGAAGAGGTTGGCCAAATTTGGCCTCAATGGTTCAAATATTAACGTCACAATGACACCGGAAGCTATCCGGACTCTGCCGTCCTTGTTTAGACAAAATTGGTTATCGAAGCGTCGTGTCAAAATCGCGTTTAACGAATTTACGGATTACCGTACAAGGGAGATAAATGTTGTCTTATAAGATACAACATGTACACATGAATTAACCTGATTACCTCCCATATAGATGATATATTTTACGTTGGAAATCGATCGGTGTATTGTTGGCAGGATGTCAGATATTGAGCAAAATCTGTTTTGTTTTTAACCGAGACTCGGTCCCATGAATCATTGCGAATCTTCTGAAATATAGTGGCATATATCATATATGGTGTATCTGATCTATTTATGCGAAAACAGGCGTCCCAGATAATGCAGCTTACTGGGCCGATGCCAGACCGATACCATGCCCGATACGTTTGGTATCGGCCCAGTAAGTTGCTTTATCAGGGATATGTCTCATGTCAGGGATACTTTAAATATAAAACGAGTACAACGGGACTGTATCATAAAGAGAATTAACTGACAATTTGTTAGGGTATTCTAGGGTCTTTGAAGATAGCTTATTTATTTAAGCTGAAGGATTTATTTGGAAAGTTTTTATCAAACGACATCGACATGACAGATTGTGTAGGCTACACATTATTACATTTTCTCGCCAACGTTTGACAGAATGATGCCGTACTGGGATAATACAGCCGAGCAGTATATGCGGGGGGGGGGGGGGGGGACCTACCCATTCGCCAATTAGCCAAATGCTAGTAAAATTGAGATCTGGCTAATAAAAAGCTGAATTGTCTAAATATTTGGCTCAGGATTACACTCATATTATTATGCATAATTTCCCAGGAGAAAATCAACAAAATTACCGTTGAAGAAATCCTAATATCTCGGATTCAAAGCACCCTTATAGGTCAGCTGTTGAATATTTTGAAAGTAACTTGACTGGCTAAGGCAGCAACAGCTTCCAGGCAAACTTTCTTAAAAATATTCAACATAGCATTGCATGTGAGATTTAGCGTTCAGTTAAAAGAATTACATGATGGTGATGAATCGTAGACATTGGAAATCATCATGATTGGCTAAAAAGAAACAGGGTCGTAGGCTAATCTATTGGCTAGTAATTTGTGAAAGCCAGGTCTGTCCCTAAATATGTGGCTTACTATACGCTAGGCTTGCGCGATTATTGCTTTGAATGATCAATTATTTAAGAATAATCGCAATTAGTCGATTATTCAGCCTGATAGCATGCATGTATGTATGTATGATTACTGTATTCTGCGGCTGTAGTAGTAGAAACATCCTACAGCTGCAATCAGTCCTTCTTCGCTTTTGCCCACTGTGTCTTGTCGTCAACCGAAATCATTAGCTTCCTCAGGCCCATTCTTGCGTGCATAGTAACGAGAAACAAAGACAACCAGCAAAAACAACAACAACAACAACAACAGCAAGATCATCAACAACAACAACAACAACAACAACAACAACAACAACAACAAAAACAACACTCCCACCACCATCATCGGCTCCACCGATGACGAATATGACAGCAACGACGACGCCTGTATAATATAGTCTAATAATAATAATAATAATAATAATAATAATAATAATAATAATAATAATACTTCTCTACCGCCACAACATATAACATCGTAACGAACCCCACATGTATCCTTGTGACCTGGGCGTATTAAATAAAATGAAATGAATTGATAGTCTCCTATAGTAATTTGTTGACAAACCCACTAGGCATCGGGAACATCAAAATGACAAACATCCTTGACTTAGTGATTAATAACAATGCCAATGTAATTATCGACATTTCACATGAAGCCCCTTTTGGCAAGAATGACTCTGACATGCTGAAATCAGTTACAGCCTAAGCTGAACACATTTCCCCCGATGTTTTTACTATTGAAAACCATAATTAAATACCAGCACTTTCACAAAGAAATGATGAAAATTATCGATCGAACATCATAATAACTCCAGTTGCTGTAGAGAACAGGGTTAAACAACTCGGTCCAAACAAAAGTTACCATCAAGGATTTTTAAAGAGAAAGTCAAAGAAATCAACTTATATATGCACATATGCGTCTTGTTCAATAGGTCGCTAGAGAGTATATGGAAAACAGCGGATGTGACGTGCATTTACAAAAAAGGCCCGAAAAACGATCGTGAAAATTTCAGACCCGTTAGTCTCATTTGTCTACTATGCAACATATTAGAACCTCGCTCGTGTTGGAATCGATCGCTCTCTGAACTACGGACTATCAATTATTAAAAAAATGCCCAGGTAAGCTGTTGAATATTTTGAAACTAATTTGACTGGGTGCTGTTGCTGCCTAACAACGCCCAGTCAAATTAGTTTCAAAATATTCAACAGCATGTTTGACATACAATTCACACAACGTGTCGGACTGTTTGAGATTTGATGACGGTCTATATGGAACTCTTTGTGACGTAATGATTGTGACGTCATCATACACGCGCTGAGCTGATTATGACGTCATACGAGGTCTAATGATGGATAGATACTCTGGAATGGTGAATTGACGTAATCTATCTAGATTTTTAAAAAGGCATTCGACACAGTACCACATGTAAGTCGAGTCCTGGGCCCTGTACCTTTTGTTCTCGTTATAAATGACCTGCCTGATGTTATTGACTGATTCTGCAAAATCTTTGCAGCTGACACGAAGTTAATTGGAAATCCTGTAACAACAAACACACAGAAAAACATCGATCGGACATACCAGTGGTCGCTTGATTGGCAGCTTAAATTCAATTCGACAAAGATCCATGTTCTCCATATAACAGAGTACATAATGGCAGATGCTCCAATTATCTCAGCAATAACTATAGTGGATTGTGAAAAAGACCTTGGAATTCACATTGACAACAAACTAAACTTTGACTACCACATAAACGCCATCGTCAATAAGGCAAACAGTATATACCAGGCGTTATAAAAAGAGCATTTACTTACCAGGACTCCGAAACACTGTTATTGCTATACAAAACACTACTCAGATATATATTGGAATACCGCAACTCTGTGTGGGCAGCCACTTTCTGAGACAGTCACGGACGCGAGAGGGTGTACATCCCCGAGCGACCAAGCTAATCACAGACATATCACCACCCAGTTATGAAGGGAGACTAAGCTCATTAAACATTATTCTCTCTGAAGTATCGTAGGACACGTAGAGACCTAATTGAGATGAGCAAACTGACGGGAAACATTTACAATGTTGATTCATCCACAATCTCTTTAGCGAACCCACCGGTCTTAGCTTCAAACTAGGAATCCAAAGCTGCAACACTAACCTAAGAAAGTACTTCTTTACAAAACTTACCCCACCAATCTGGAATTACCTACCAGCACACATCGTGGAAGCCAAGAACCTAGACGAATTCAAGACCAAATAGCATATTTTACGGAAATGGTGATGACACGAAACCGGCAAGGGTCGTCGGAAAGAGTTTAGGTAACTCTGTAGTGTTTATCCTGAAACAAGAGTTACTTCCCCTGAGTTATTGAGATAGTAATGTCAACGAATAACCAAGACTTTATATTGAGACGAGGCCTGAAGGGAATGTTAAAAAGATTGATGTTTCTATGGCGACCACTGAATAAATACAAATAAACCTGGCCCGTGTCTGGGGCCGCCTTATGAAGCTTCAAGCTTTGTTCACTGAAGACAGGTGACGGATGTCTTTATCACTTTGGACGCTAAATTCCCAGAACTCGGCTCCATTTTAAAGTAAACTCGCAGGTAAGCTGTTGAATATTTTGAATTATAGGCAGAAACAACTCCCAGTCAAACTAGTTTCAAAATATTCAATAGAATATATCTTGGATTGTAAACGAGTTTTTGCATTTTACAGTTCCGGTTCAAAGAGTTAAAACAGTTTGCAAAAGACATAAATAGAAGAGATAACGAATATTTTGGAAACGATTTGACTGTACTTCGTTGCCACTATCTTCCACAATATTTAGGTTATAATAACTCGAGGTGAATAGGAAGATGCATTAACCCGCTGCACCCGAGATACCGAATTCAAAAATCGATTTACATTTTAATAAATATGCTATTGACTATTTTAAAACTAATGTGACTGGGAGCTGTTGCTGCCTATGGCAGCAACAGCTCACAGTCAAATTAGTTTCAAAATATTCAATACCTTACCAGTAGAACTACCTTGAAAGATAGATTCTGAGAACACAGAGTTAAAGAGGTAATATCAATTCACAATGAACTGTGTAGAATCAACATATTATCTTTGATCTAAATACCGGGAACAGGTATTTGGCAAGTCGGTCTAGAAATCAAAGAGACTTTGTTTATTTTGCGAATTAGTCAAAACAAAAGAAATACTGCTCGCATTTTTAAAATATTTGCAGAATCGTTAACGATATCCATACACAAGCCGAGGTTTTACACATCTCACCAATCTATTACGAAGCATTAGCAGAACTACTACTACTGCTGCTGCTACTGCGACTGCTACTACTACTACTACTACTACTACTACTACTACTACTACTACTACTACTACTACTACTACTACTGACGCCACCAACTCAACAACAACAACAACAACAACAACAACAACAACAACAACAGCAGTAGTAGTAGTAGCAGCAGCAACAACAACAACAACAACAACAACAACAACAACAAACAAACAAACAGCAACAGCGAATGATGATGTTGCAGGCGGGAGCTTCAGTCTCGTGAAACTGATGACGATGACAAGAACACAGAGAATGCAAATGAAAATAATAAAATATAATGATGAATATTATGAGTAAGATGATGATGATAGTAATGTTGATGATAATATCGACAAAGCATTAATATTAGAAGGATATTGATTAATTAATTTCTACTCCCTCTGTACAATATTTTAAAGTCGCTTTCCCTGCCATGTATGTATTTTTTTTTTATTGACGCACTGGCAACGTGCGGCCTCAATTTCCATGTGCTAACTTAGCCGACAGTCATGCACCCATTAGTTTAATTTGTTGATCACCATCTCCCGGTCGGGAGCTCGAACCGACATTCTGCAACTCCGCATAGCATCAGCAACCAGGCATCTTTCCACTGGACCACCGCACCAAAACTAAAAGTCAAGGATTGGCCGACCATGGGTGTAAATAAAAGGTCAGTTTAGTTCTGTTAACCAGCTTAGTGTCGTCGTCTTCTTCGTCTTCTTCTTCTCCTTCTTCTTCTTCTCCTTCCGCTTCTTCTTCTTTTTCGTCATCGTCATTGCTGTTGTCTGCCATGTCAGGTCATGACGTTTCACAGATCGCTCGCTACTTCTTCTGGGTTCGTTTGGTCATACTCGCATTCGGTTTGCTTGTAGTGTCCATCAAGCGCTACTTTGCCCGTGAGTCGGTAGAAGGGTTGGTGGGTGGGAGGTTGGGTGAGTGGGCGGTTGGTGAAGTTCAAGTTCAAGTTCACATTATTTACCCACAGGGAAGGCTTTTCAAGGGTATTTGAGAATAGATTATGTACAGGATCGGTGCTCTGCCGATGGGTCGAAGAAGTCGATATCAATGAAAAGGGCCCGATGTGGGTGTGTGGGGGATGTGGGTGAGGGGGGGGGGGGACTCTGGACACTCTGAAAGGCTTGTTTGCCGTATTTGTTGTTCTAGTATAGCTGTAATCACATAAATTATGCCTCTTAACACCCAGCCCAGTGCCCCACCAATCCCACACACACCCACACCCGCTCCTCTCCCTCGGCCCCTCCCCCTCTCTTTATTCGCATACTCTTTATAACACAAGAGAATGATTGTCAATTAAACATTACCCATTCCGTAAGTAATTAAGTAATATATTCGTGATTCCTAAAAGAACTAAACCACAACATCGCATAAAAATTCCAATAATAAAGAAAGAATTTATAGCAAAACAAACTAGTTACTCCCCAAAACGGAAAATGCTATTTTAACGATTTTCTCCTATCTGGCCTAAATGCCTGTGTGATCGCGGCACACCTGCCCTAGATTGATCAGGTAAAGCCAACCGATATGACAAGCCCGTATAGGCGGCTACTGGCGTGTTTTCCCAAGCATGAACTTCGTATCTGCTCGTGTATATGAGGAACTAGCGGGATAGGCAAGGTAATGATTAATTTAAAATACCCAGTGTTTTAATTGTAACCTATTATAGTCGCTACTGTCAATAAAATATATCGACATTACTGTGATAAGTTCATATATTTTGGTGATTCCAATTTTATAAATTTCCTTTCACGGGATCGTCAAAAGTATTTCAAACGGAGTCAGGTCATGTGAGATACGCCGATTTTCAACCAGTGACTTTTATTAACTCGGGTAAGTATCCCGCTATAGGATGGCATTTGAACGTAGTGTAATCCTCTACGTTTTGAGTGGCCTATATTTAATTTTTTTTTGACAGGGAATCAAACCCACATCTGGCGAAATCACCATAGCTCGCAAACGCTTCCACCACACCAACACCGCAAGTCATAGTAGTATTAGTAGTAGTAGTAGTAGTAGTAGTAGTAGTAGTGGTAGTATTAGTACTAGTAGTAGTAGTAATTCAAAGGTTGTTGTTGTTGTTGTTGCTTTGGTCGTCGTCGTCGTCGTCGTTGTCATTATCATCATCATCATATGATAGGACTTAAGCCTACGGTTTTTGTTAGTCCCGGCTGTTACTAAGAACGCAAATACTTTGCGATGCTTTATGAGAGAGGAAGTGATTTTTTCTTTACCGATTGCATATATATATATATATATATATATATATATATATATATATATATATATATATATATATATATATATATCTCTTTATATATATATATATATATATATATATATATATATATATATATATATATATATATATATATATATATATATATATATATATATATATATATATATCTTTATATATATATATATATATATATATATATATATCTTTATATATATATATATATATATATATATATATATATATATATATATTGCTGCAGACTGATGCAATTCTGCACCCAATACTACAGCTCTCACTTAGTCAATGGTGTTTCCATGGCAAATTTTGAGTGTACAAATTCTGGATTTGGTATATTTACAAAGTATACATCAGATTTGTGAACTTGTGTGGTTCCACACGTATTCCAGTAGTTTCTGTGCTGTTTGCATGCTATGTACAAAATTTAGGGAAATTCATGCAATGCAGTTTCCATACCAGCCTAGCAGTGTTGTTACCACGCATAATCTTCTTTGCTGTGTTCGAGGATGTGCAAGACCTGCAAGGTCAGCTTACCCACGTCCTTTCTCCACGTTTAGTCATAGCAATACCTCATATGTGAAAGATGTTCGTCCAAACTGCATTTGAAATCGTTTATATCCTTGGATTCTACTATCTGGGCAGTGTATTCCATATTGGTGGAACTTGTTTGCTAAAGAAGTAGTCTCTTCTATTCGTATTACAACGATCTATCTTCATTTTGTAGCTGTGACCACGTGTTACTTCGGCAGTGGGTGTTCCAAAGAGGTTGGACTGGTCTACTGGTTTGCCTTTTCCATGTAAATTTTCTTAAGCAGTTGAAGTAAATATTCATTGTTTTCATTTTCTGAGCTTGGACTTCTAGAGACACAGCGTAATAGTACCTTCTCTGTTTTCAGTATTCCAGCAGCACCATACAGATTCATTAAAAGGTGTGTGATTCAATGAGTTGCATATCTGTGCAATAAGGGATTTATGAGTATAAATGATAACTCCTCTAAGTGGCTTATCATTTGTAAATGAATCATATTCCTGCAGTTGTAGTTCACTGAGTTTGATAGATGTCTGTAATTTCTTTGGGAGTAGTTCTGTTATACATATAGCGGCTGGTTGGATTCTTTTTATAAGGGCTTCAAACTCATGAAATGTATTATTAATACCATCAATGTTAGTTGTTAGTGTACATACAGACAGGTGTGCATAACGAACGTGAACAAAAACTATTTTACAGGTTTGACACTGCTTCTGCTAGAGTCAGTGTCGTGGTCCACTCTTGCTTGCATCCAGTTTGATTATTTTATCATTTCGATTGACAAATATGTCCCTTGGATTTGCTTCCCTTTTTTATGTCAGTTACTGTTTAAAAATTTTCTGCATTTCTTGCTCCTGTGGTGTCCATTGTGACCTATCAGAGTTTATGTAGACTTTATTCTTGCTATCTCTCTTATTTTTGTTATACTTAATAGCACTGATAACCATACTTTCTCTAGCTTCTTCAGACTTCAATGTTGACGCATCGTTTGCTTGTCGTCGCGTCGTTTGCTTGCTTGCTTGCTTGCTTGCTTGCTTGCTTGCTTGCTTGCTTGCTTGCTTGCTTGCTTGCTTGCTTGCTTGCTTGCTTACATATTTGTTTGTTTGTTTTTTCAACACTGAACAATTATCTGTTCTTTTTCTTGGAATGCAATAAAAGTGTACATAAACAACTGAGAACAGGTTGATTTCATAATTGGAACAGACCCTTAATTTTGTCGTCTGTATAATTTCCTTTATAATAGTCAGGTAAAAATTTCATACTTTCTATTTCATACCTCGGGCACACAAAGAGGAAATGTATTTCATGTTCGACGACATTGCATAGTTCGCATACTCTCTCCATTCTATCTATTCCCACCCAGCGTTTGGCTTCTATTGCTAAGTGATGGTTGAGTGTTCTAAAATGGCATAGTATTAAAGCTTCTCTAGTGTCTAATTTCTGTTTTAAATTTAAATTCCTGTTTTATTAGTGTGTAAAATGTCAACCTATTTGAAACGTTAATATCATATTTCCACTTGTCTATAAATATGTTCTTCAAGCATTGTCTGGTTCATCTGACAAGTTCTTTGTGGTTAATATCCTCTAGACTAAACACCGTTACCTTGTCCGTTGGGTTAAGAATCATTGAAATATTATTTATCCATTTGCTCTGTATGTTATTTGTTTGCATGTATTCTGCCTAACTCACCATAAACCATCGAGTTTGGCGTACTTTGTTTCTGTTTTGGTAAGACTTAACAATTTTATTTGACAGTTTTCGAGTAGATCTACAGTTTCAAAACCACATAGTTCTGATGCATACAGTAACACAGGTGGATCATTGAATCAAATAGTATACATTGCAAATCAATTGGAATAGTAGTGTTTAATTATTTTGTATTATCGCAAACATAGCTTTAGTTCCCTGTTTTGCGTTACGTTTTCTACATGCAAGAAAGTTTCCGGTACATCCGAATATAACGCCGCGGAAAAGATATTCATCTACGATTTCTATATCCTGGATGCCTAATTGAAAATTTCGTTGATTTTTTTGTTCTTTCGTTTTTGAAAGATTGTTATTTTAGTTATGTTGTAAATTACTCATAACTTATTATTTTGGCAATAATCATTAAATATATTTTGGGCTCTTTGTAGCGATTCTGCTGAATCTGCCATTAGAAGAGTATCAGCAGCGTAAACCAATACCAATAAATATAAATAATAAACATGTAGATCATCTGCCGGTCCGCTTAAAAATTTAAGTCCATCATTACCCCGTTCTTTTAGATAACTTTCGAGATCATTTATAAAAAGAGAAAGTAATACGGGGACAGGTTCTCTCCCTGCCTCACCCCGGTCTTGCACGCACAACGTTTGGATAATACAAAATTGTGAAAAACCATTTGAT
>CM067361.1:15060087-15062587 GCA_034401795.1 Chaetoderma sp. LZ-2023a | reverse complement strand
CACTCATGACGTCATGATTATGACGCCAGAATACACGTCACCTATTTGATTATGACGTCATATGATTGAGTGAGGAAATGGATTCATGAATTCTTTTCATGCAACACAGCCTATTGTAAGCTGTGCTGCTCATATTTGAATATATCTTAATATGTTCAGGATAATTACTTTAGAGAAAAACATTAACAGATTAATGTTAAACGTTTAACTGTTGTCTCGTATTGGGTTTAATCTTGATTTTAATCTTGATTTTAATCTCGTTATGGAGATTATCTGGACAAACAGGATATATGCAATGCCATTTAATATCAGCCAATGCTGGATACTGGGTGGGTGGCGAGTATCGGGGCATATACGGTGTATACGCAATGCTATGAATCAAAATCAGCATGTTGCTAAATATTCGAATATTTTGAAATTAATTTGACTGAGAGCCTTTGCAGCAACAACTTCGAATCAAAGAAATTTCTAAATATTCAACACAATGTTCCGATTTTATTAGATTATCAGCGTAAAAATTAGATATTAATTGTATTGAAATTTATAAATAGGCTATATCTCGATTCAATGAAAATTCCCGATTTGTAAAAAGTTGTAAAAATTCAAAGATCCTGCTTCCAGTCAATATTTTATTTCAAAATATTCAATAGTTTCACAGTCGCTTTCATTGACAAATGTGTCTATGTATTCCGGCGCACGCCATCGAATATCACACAAAAACTTCTCCCACGATCTAGAGATCCCCAGTCATACGGTATGTCGATATATCGGAAATATTTACATTAGCATATTGATAAATCGCCGTGTTTAGATTAGCATGCGATATATCAGTGAATTGGGGTGTTTATATTAGCATGCGATAAATCGATAAATCAGAAATGTTTACATTAGCCTGTGATATATCGATAAATCGGGAATCTTTACATTAGGACTCAATATATTGATAAATGAGGAATGTTTATACCAACATACAACATAGCGATAAATCTGGATTTTTACATTAGCGCACAATATATGGATGAATCGGAATGTTTACATTAGCATACAATATATCGATAAATCGGAAGGTTTACATAATGTATCATGATATTATCATTAACAAAACCGCGCACGCCTAGAAACAAGTGAGCGGGATGTAGATGGCATCCATTATAGAAAGTAAATCATCAACTGGAAGAAAGAATGAATTAAGCTATACACGAGTGCTATTTTCTTAACAGCAGAAGCTCAGAAGTATTCAAAGACGTCCTATGTTAGGGATGTAAATCTAACCATTTCCTGATGGCCCAGTACTGGGTAGAGGTCGGGCCAATCCGACCTGGAATGGACCTTTTCAGTTTTCCATATGTAATGAATATTTTGGAACTAATTTGACTGGGTGCTGTTGCTGCCTATAGCATATTCAACAGAATATTTATGAAATAGTAAAGATATACAATTCGTATAACAACGCATAGTCCGTTTTCAAATATGCATTCGTGGCGTACTTATCTACGTCATTCGTGACATCATCATGACGTCATTCACTATGATGTCATTCTACACGTCAGGTAGTTGATTAAGACGTCATCTGATAGATGGATGAACTTGGAAAGGTCTATTGACTCGGTATCGGCCCAGTAACATACGTTCTCAGGGTTGAATAGTGGGCTGAAAAGCTTCGTTCACAAAGCAAGGGGCCTTGGAGAATTCGAGTTCATATACTCATTAACGGCTGTTAACTGATTGTGAAAATATCGCACTTGTTAGAAATCATAGATACAATTCCTGGAATGAACCTTTCCGCTTTTAGCTATGCCTCGCCCATCACTAGCTAAGCTCCACCCACACCTCGCCGTGTTGGGATTGATCGATCCCCAAATGCCCTAACTATCAATTTCGTGAAAACTATACAGGGAAGATGTTGAATATTTTGTAACTAATTTGACTGGGTGCTGTTGCTGCCTATGGCAGCAACAACGCCCAGTCAAATTAGTTTCAAAATATTCAACATAATATTTATTAAATAATAAAGACATACAGTTTATACAACAACGCATAGACCGTCTTCAAATATGCGTTCGTGACGTACTTATAGACGTCTTTCATTATGATGTCATTCTACACATCACGTAATTAATTATGACATCATATGCTGGGTGGATACTCTGGAAAGGTGAATTGAAGGCCAGGCAGATGACGAGGCACAGCACATGCAGACATCCACTCTTAAAATGTTGCTTGAAAAATATCTCTATTCCTGGATATGAATATAATAAACTATACAGATGGTTCAGCCAAAGATGCAGTACAAGATGGATGTGAGGGGATACACTTAGAGACGACACGGCGAACACTATCATGCTCGATAGCTACAGAGAACTCTACTACAAATTATAAGGCAGAAATAATAGTTATACTGGAAGCAGCAGAAATACGTCAAAACCAAGAAGAAGCGAGAAACACTCAAGTAGTTATACCAGGGCACTTCAATCCATGCATGTCATGCAGCGCACTGAGG
>CM067361.1:15020087-15055087 GCA_034401795.1 Chaetoderma sp. LZ-2023a | reverse complement strand
TCATTATCCGCTTGCTAGATTTCAACCTAATATAGCTAGAAGGACCCTATTGGGGTATGCTTCAGAACAAGTATACAGAATTTTGGTAGGTCAATTTTTTTCAGCGGCCATCTTGAAATTTCCGAAAAATTGTGGGGAATCGTTTAAGATGCTACTCCTCAGTAACTGCTTGAACGATTTCAACCAGGCTTAGCTGGAAGGCTAGTTACCTGGTATGTTTCAGAACTTGTATACAGAATTTGTATTCGTCCATTTCTTCGGCGGCCATTTTGAATTTTCCAAAAAATGGTGGAAAATCGTTTAAAACGCTGCTCCTCATTAACTGCTTGATCAATTTCAACGCAAAGAGAAGACTATTTTTGAAAATATACCGCTGGAATGACTGGCTCGATAACCGAGCCAGTCATTCCAGTGGTAAATTTTCAAAAACAGTCTGCTCTTGGTCGGAAAATGAACATTTTTTACAAAAACATTTAAAAAAACAATTCAAGGGTTAAAGCGATTGGTGCTGACTAGAAATTATTTTAGCTTTTTTCATTCGATGATTTCTTTCACGATAGACTGGTTGAAAAAATATATACATGTCGCTACATGCTGCATGTTACGGAAACCCCGCCCATTTCTCGCTAAGCCCAACAATTTCTTGCTAACCCACCCATTTCTTGCTAAGCACCACCCATTTCTCGCTAAGCCCCGCCCATTTCTTGCGAAGCACCACCCATTTCTCGCTAAGTGCCACCCATTTCTTGCTAAGCCCCACCCATTTCTTGCTAAGCCCCACCCATTTCTTGCTAAGCCCCACCCATTTCTTGCTAAGCCCCTCCCATTTCTAACTAAGCCCTCCCATTTCTAAATAAGCCCCGCTTACTTCGAGTGCTTGTTTGAATCTAACGTTAGCACTTATAGAAACCTTATTTCCCAGAATCTCAATTTCAAGCTAACTACACAGGCATGCTGTTGAAAATTTTGAAACTAATTTGCTTGGAGAGCTATGGCAGCAAAAGTCGAATTAACCTCAGTATATCTAACAGGATATTCCTCACATAAAAAGCCATTTGTCACTTCCGGTCTGTGAAAGTCAATAAGTTAATAATTGAACATCTATTAATTGTAGCCGCCATCTTGGATTTCGCCATCGGGTAGCGTTAGCCCACGCGTTTGTGAGGGCTACGCCCGCTTATATTTTAGAGTACCATTTCAAGATGCTATGTCCGCCTTGAAACATTTGTCCTGTAAATTTGTCAAGGATTGTGCTGTATTTTTCTGGTAATGTAAGGAGTGTTCATAAACCAGCCATTCTGCTTAGAAAAAAAAATTAAAATTTCCTTTAAGAAAAACTTTTTCGCCGGATTTGTTTGGTATTTGATTTATTGATTGGCTCAATGTTCTCCTGGCGTGTATTTAACCCTTTAAAAATAAAAGCCCGATTTCGAAACCTCATTTAGGCCTACATATATATTATACTATTATTTTTAATATTTTGAAACTAATTTGACTGGGGGCTGTTGATGCCTATGGCAGCAACAACTCCCAGTCAAATTAGTTTCAAAATATTCGACCGCTTACCTACATAGTTACCTTGAAGTCGAAATTTTAGTAATTCAGGACGTGAAGGGTTAAACACACGTGACCTAGATAGCCTCTAGATTGATAACGATTGCGTGAGTTACCTGCGTGAGTGCGTGCATATGTGCGTGCGTGCATGTGCGTAATATTAATTTAGTATACTGATAATCGATAAAGCTAATCATAGCGTAATATAATAACATATTATTTAGTGTGTCCGATAGCCAGCCGACAGTTGAACATAAAACACACATTAGCCTATTCCTTTCATCTGACGTATGGAAAACAATGTTACGGATAACAACAACAGCTTTCAACAACGTCGTTTTCAAAATAGTCCCAAGCCGTCTACATTGCGCGTACCATAGGGAATAATAATGACATCCGGTACAAAGTACGTTTTATGAATTTACAACAGCGATGAGAAATCGAGCCGTATTGACGTTGATCAAACGGTGCGCCATATTATGTCAAATGGACGGGATATCGGTCTATCATGTGATTGTAGTCAAAGCGCAGTAAGTAGACAGGTGATCTGTAGAATAAGCTCAGCTAGAGACGGATGATGATGATGATGATGGTGGTGGTAGTGGCGATGGAGATGACGGTGATGATGGTGATGTCGATGATGATGATGATGATGATGATGATGATGATGACGGAGGAGGTGGTGGTAATGATGAAGAAAAAAAGTTGATGAGAATGATGATGATGATGATGATGATGGAGCCCTCGTGTTATTGATGTTAATGAAAATAACGGTGACTATATTGTCTACCATGATGTTTGTCATGGTGGGTGGTGACAAGGAGAAGAATCTAAATTATTATTGGCGAAAATTTGAATTGTCGCCATTATATCGATGGGTTCCGTTACTCCGTCTGTCTGTCTGTCTGTCTGTCTGTCTGTCTGTCTGTCTGTCTGTCTGTCTGTCTGTCTGTCTGTCTGTCTGTCTGTCTGTCTGTCTGTCTGTCTGTCTGTCTGTCTGTCTGTCTGTCTGTCTGTCTGTCTGTCTGTCTGTCTGGCTCTGTCTGGCTCTGTCTGGCTCTGCCTGTCTGCCTGTCTGCCTGTCTGCCTGCCTGCCTGCCTGCCTGTCTGTCTGTCTGTCTGTCTGTCTGTCTGTCTGTGTCTGTCTGTCATGCTGTCTGGCTGTCTCTCTGTCATGCTGTCTGTCATGCTGTCTGTCTGTCTGTCTGTGTGTTGGTGTCCAATTTCGGTTAACTTTATATCTCAGCAGGGTTTCATCATATTGGGATTAAACTTGACCACAGCTTCCTTATATCAAGGGGGTTGATCATAATGATATTGCGGTCATGATGTCAAAGTTCAAGGTCACGATGACCTTGATATATAACATTTTTACGTTTAAGTTTTTGGTTTACCTCAAAATATATTTATATATATATATATATATATATATATATATATATATATATATATATATATATATATATATATATATATATATCTCGGCATGCCTTCACATTATTGAATCTAAACTTTACACGTGCTTCCGACTATCAAGGGGATGAAGCGCAATGATATTGATGTCAAATGTCACGGTCATTGTACCGTTTAACTTGCATAAAATGCAGACTAACAATCACAGGTAGATTCTTCTGCTTAGCTCATTTTGCCTTTATTTCAGAATGGACCTTTCCGGTTTTAGCTATGCCCCGCCCATCTCTAGCTAAGCTCCACCCACACCTCGCTCGTGTTGGGATCGATCGATCTCTGAACACCATGATTATAAATGTAAAAAAATACACAAATAAGCTGTTGAATATTTTGGAACAAATTTTACTTGGTGCTGTTGCTGCCTACGGGAACCCTTTGTGACGTAATGATTTTGACGTCATCATACACGCGCTGAGCTGATTATGACGTCATACGAGGTCAGATGATAGATGGATACCCTGGAAAGGTGAATTGGCCAAATTATTGAAACTAAGCAGTAAGTATGGTCATTCAGTTACCTCAACCAGTCTGAGAAGCACAAATAAATTCCGACTTCTATGGTCAAGGTCATTATGATGTTGATATAAAATTTAAATTTGCATTCGGAAATGCATAATGCCAAGATCTTCGCGCCAATATCACGTCACTGTAACACTGGTGTGTTGTTATTGGCGAAAATGAGATCTAATTTTCGCCAATATATTGATAGGTTCCATTACGCCGTCTGTATGTCTGTCTGTCTGTCTGTTTGTTTGTTTGTTTGTTTGTTTGTTTGTTTGTTTGTTTGTTTGTTTGTTTGTTTGTCTGTCTGTCATCTCGACATGACTTCACCCTGGACCTGGACACATGCTTCCATATATCAAGGAGATGTAGCACAATGATATTGAGGTCATGAGGTCAATGTTCAAGGCCACAGTGATATTGGCATAAAACTCTACTTTTTACGGTTAAGTTTGCATTTAACTCAACATATCTCCGCATGGCTTCACCCTATTGCAACTAAACTTGGCACACGCTTCCTTAAATCAAGGGAATGGAGCACAATGATAGTGAGGTCATGAGGTCAAAGTTCAAGGTCACTGTGACCTCGATATATAACATTTTACGGTTGGGTTTTGCGTTTAGCTCAACAAAGCCTCTTCTATCCCGCTATGGATTCACCCTACTGAGACTAAACCTGGACACACGAGTACATATATCAACCAGATGGAACACAATGATAGTGAGGTCACAGGTCAAGACCACCAGGACATTGGTATGATACTCTATTGATTCCGGTTACGTTTTTTGGGGTTTTCAACATATCGTTTTACTAAGGATTGGATCTGCCTATTGTGACTAAACGGTCAAGTTAATTTAGATCTCTATTCCAGTGCGTAACTTAGAATTTGATATTTGGATAGCATAATTTAGAATTTGATATTTGCATAGGATGTATTGATATGCAATTTATAAATTGTATAATTGTCGGCAAAAATGTATAGCAAAATTAACTCTTTCACGGATAAATTCCCTGTATCTCAATCTCAGAAAAAACAAACAGGAAAGCTGTTGAATATTTTGAAATTAATGTGACTGGAAGCCATTGCTGCCTAAGGCAGCAATGGCTTCCAGTCATGTTAATTTCAAAATATTCAACAGAATATTCTATATATGCAGTACACAGCAAAGAATTTACTTTTTCAGGAATTTGTCGTTGAAAGTGTTAATAACAGAACTTAAGAAAATCAATAATAAATTGCAATTCCGTACAAATGCCTAAATATGGGTAGCAAATTGAGATGCGATATCAGATGAATTATTCCCTGCTATACTTTTCGGTTCAATTTTTGGTCTAGCTCAACATATTGTCGTACACCTCAGGATTGGTTCACCCTGCATGTATTTAACTTGGCCACACGTTTACCCGTATGAAGTACAGGTAAATGACGTTGAGGTCAGAGGTCAAGGTTACTGTAACATTTGTATAAAATGCAGACTTTAACGGTGTGGTTCTGCTTAGCCCATCTGGCCTTTATTTCAGAAGTGGCAAAATTATTGGAACTAAGCATCGTCATACAGTTACCTCAACCAGTAGAAGGAACACCGCCATTCTGACGTTTGAGGTCAAGGTCATTGTGATATTAATACAAATCTAGATTTTCATTTGGAAATGCATAATACCTGGATTTTCGCCAATATCCCGTCAGTGTAACACCGACGTCTTGTTATATTATTTATGAGGTCGTTTGACAAGATACATTGGCATAAGTAATTCAATAGCATACAAACATTTTAATCTCGCTCATATATATATATATATATATATATATATATATATATATATATATATATATATATATATATATATATATATATATATATATATATATATATATATATATATATATAGGCCGAGTCCAATATCCACCGAATTGTCCATCGGTATGTTAACGCTCATATCAGTCAAAAACGGTTCCTGCAGTGGTCTGGAGAAAAGTCCATTTGCAGACCAACAGAAGATTATTTTTAAAAATTCACCACTGGAATGACTGGCTCGATAACCGACCCAGTCATTCCAGTAGTAAATTTTCAAAAAATAGTCCTCTTGGTCTGCAAATTAACACTTTTTCTGTGAAAATTGAAATTTTCTTGAGCAAATTTTGGGGTTTAAATGCATTACTTTGTAAATACAAACACTCTGCGCTCATTAAGACCGTATGTGAGTTACCCACACACCGCACACGTGTACGCACGCACGCACGTCCACGCAGACGCGCACACAAACACAGATGCTATTCACTATAAATTAACTGCCTGTCTGACTGCTCCAATCAGCCAGACAATAATTGACTGAAAATTGTTGCTGCCTCTATAGTATGAACAAGTTTCAAGCAAATAGTTCTCAAAATAATCAGCAGCGCGTTCAAAGTAATAACACATGCTGACGATATTTTGAACAGTCCTTTCTAACTAGGGCAGCAACGCCTATATCAAATAAAGAACATTTTAATGAATAATTTGAAGCTAATTTGACTGCCATAGGCAGTAACAGCTTCCAAAAACATTCAAAAGCCTTCTTGTATTCAATTGTCTTGAAATTGAATATTTATTTCGTGATCTGGAGGTATTTCAGGGTTAAAAGGTCATTCATCGGGTACCGTAACGCAGCGCTCACTCCCCGTTACGGGGATTGAATATGCATAGGATATATGAATAAACACGTGTAATTTACACATTTATGCGTAAGCGTATTTCAAGGACTGTAATGGGACCTATTCGTTGTACGCGCAAGTGCGCGGTCGAATGATTTCGCGTTATTTCTAAAGTACAGCGGATAAATAAGTTATTATTCGTCCAAAACTAAATAAAGACCGTGTTAGTTAGTAAAAACGATATTATGTAGAATATTTTGAACATAATTGAACTGGAAGACTTCCAATCCAATTATGTTCGAAATATTCAACAGCGCGTTTCATTTTTTTGTTGAAACAAATTAAGTTACTCCTGATCTGTACTGATCGTCATTTATCCAACAACATGCCCGTGGGAAAATTATAACTTAATGCTTTATCCCTTATACATTCAAAATGTCACGTCAGTCTTTTAGCCTTACTGGCCAAAAAGGACATATTTTATTCTATTTAAATGACTAAAGAGTGTCCCTGGCGAATCGGTGTGGGTCTGAGAAAGGGCCCGGCCCATACCAACTTCCATTTCCTATTAGTCTGAATCGTCTGGGTCAGGCAATGGTGGGTGGGTGGTGGATAAATGTTAAATTTTGATGATACAAAAAAAACGATTTTTTGACAAAAGGTAAAGGAGAATATTGGTTTATTTATTTTTTGCTTCTGGGATCGTGTAGTTAAAATAATTAACTGCTACGTCAAAGCTGATGCTAGGGTGGGGGTATGAGGTAGGCGGTGTTCCGTGATACACAAAATCAGCGACGGATGCGATGAGCTGTTGTTTATTTGATGCTTGGAAATAAATGGCGATATCAAATTGGATCTTGACCAGGGAGTCTCGGAAAGGTTATTTTGAATATATATGGCATATACAGTGGTGTAGGACCGTAGTTGGACCTGGGGGTGAATTATGTGTGAGGACAAAAACTAGGGGGCGCTATAGGGATACACCATGGGAGAGGAAAAACGTGGGAGAGCTATTGGCCCCCACCCCTTGCCCCACCCTGTTCCTGCGCATATGCCACATAATCAAAATGCAGCTATTGTCACCCAAAAGTAATGGCAGTCTGTCCCATTCGACCCCATTAAAATCGTATATGATTATTAAAGGGATGCTAATCTCATCTCAGATGTTGTATTGTACCGAGAGAATATGGCTTATAGACTCCATATCCTGTCACCTTCCCTTATCTGTATCACAATTATCTGCTTTGCAATATCACGTAAATATTGAACTATGGTCGCCACCAGTTTGTCTCCTCAAGAGATAGTGATGTCATGTAAGTGCCAATGCATTAAATTCTTTATTATGTAATACTTATCCCGTTTCACTTGTCACATGCTTTCTCTCCTTAAGCCGGCGGCCCATCTATCGATTTTTTGTTACCGGTCGATTTAAATTTTCCGGCAGGATAAATCTGCCAGTAACTGCGCATTCCCGTCGGCCGGCACGTGACCGCTCATCTAGCGATTCCCTGTGCACATAACCCGATTTAACCGGAAGAGAGAGCGTGTGACAAGTCATGCCATGACGACCTTACTAGAAAATTCGACCGATTTCTTTTTTAATTATCCCATTTACCGATTTGCACCGGTACCTATAGATTCGGCCGGCAAATCCTTGACATTGGCAAGGAAATTTTGTACCGATTTATCCGGCCGATTTTGACAAAAATCGGGTCGGCAGGTCCGGCTCATCTACGGACGCTATTTATTTTGCCGGCCTGCAGTACAATCGGCCGATAAATTCGGTAGATGGGCCGCCGGCTTTAGACGAGCAACCATCTTCAGTCAAATAATATGTATCATGTTTAATATACTATAAAATAATTTCCGGGAACCGTTGAGACTCGAATATCGAATATAAACCAGGAGCGCAAAGCATGCCGGGATAGGCCCGTTTCGCTTGAATGCGCAATAGCGTAACATCACGAACGAATTCTGAATAACATATGAGCTATGTCAATAAACGTGCGATTTCCAGTTTGCCTGCAGAATTTCTGCAGATTCCATTTTCCATGTGGTTTAACTCAGGATATGTTGACTAATTTGAAAACAATTTGATTGAAAGTTGTTGGTGACTAAGCCAGCAACAACTTTCAGTAAAATTGTTTCAAAACTATTCACCATGTCCAGAGTTATTGTCTATTTGAAATTATTATCTGATGGCTTGCAGCTGACAAGCAGTTAATCGCGGTTCCAGAAAAAATATAAGCGCATCTAATCCATAATATCCCAGTATCTCGATTTGAAAACAACTACACAGCAAAGCTGTCAAATATTCTGAAACCAATTTGACAGGAACATGTTGTTACCTTACGTAGCAACAGCTCCTATTCACCGTATTTTCAAAATATTCAACAGAATATTCCAAGCATAGTGTCTTATCAGCAATGGTTAAACGTTAATAATTGTTATGCGTAATTTAGACGTTAATTTAACTCCAGAACCCTCAAATGTGTTAAAATTTTCCTTTTAAAATATCTTAAAATTTATCACTGGAATGACTGGCTCGGTTATCGAACCAGTCATTCCAGTGATAAAATTTCAAAAATAATATTTCTTGGCCTGAAAATGGACTTTTAAAATGACCATTGCAAAAGTCGTTTGGGGTCAGTTTGAGTGTTAAGGAGTACCATCGCCCATGTTTAACGGCGACGTCACACAGGGACTCCTATCTAGTCAAAAAATTTACATCATAAATATTACCCATCCGCTACACTATATACAATAGTTATTATTGTATATAGTGTAGCGGATGGGTAATATATATGATGCCAATTTGCGGACTAGATAGGAGTCCCTGTGTGAAATGGGGCCCCTATTATAGTTCAAACCCACAAAAAAAATCATGCGCAGAAGTGAGAAAATTGAACATAAACGTAATCACAAAAGAGATATAAACGGTGGATATTGTATTGTATTTTATTTATTTTTGTTGCTGTTGTTGTTGTTGTAATACACATTTGACTATAACAAATAAATCTGATAAGCTCTATCTGTCAGAGAACCGAAGTCGATTCTAACTGTAAGACGCAATCTGATTGGTCAACACTGAGATTCTCGTTCTCCGGTTGACCGGGTTGTTGATTCAAAATGTCCGGTTATTTAATATATTTTTAGGCATGAGTCTAGACCCTAGCATTGGGAACTAGCATGTAAACGCCTTAAATATTACAACACACACACATATATTTTTAAGTCAACCTTTTGTGCGCGATTAACGAGCATTCAGTCTACGACAGTCTCCTTCCAATAGTTCTCCATCAAAATTCTACATTCTTTCTCACTGGATTAATGGACAGTAGTCGGTTTTAACAGAATGTGATATTAGTTACTTAGCAACGCACGTAGCACTTCGATCCACTTGTTGATAGTCTGTTGCTATGGCATCGCGCGCCACACGATCAGTATACCTGTTTCGTATTAGTAGGCCTAACGATGATCACCTGGAACTAGGAGAGCAAGATGTTCAGAATCATATGGTCACCGGGAGCCAGTGGAGAGTGCAAGATGTTCAGAATCCTATGATCGCCGGAACCAGTGGAGAGCAAGATGTTCAGAATCATATGATCGCCGGGAAAGAGAAAGATGTTCAGAATCAGCTGATCGCCGGTAACCAGTGGAGAGAAAGATGTTCAGAATCATATGATCGCCGGGAGCCAGTGGAGAGCAAGATGTTCAGAATCAGCTGATCACCGGGAACCAGTGGAAAGCAAGATGTTCAGAATCAGATGAAAGCATAATTAGATATAATGAGTTAGAGTTCTATGCATGTAGGAACAAAACTTGTAACAAATCTCAAATCTCGTTATTTCAAATCAATTGATGGCGACTGGTCGGTTGGTTGGATTGTGGTTGGGTAAGTCAGTGGGTCGGTGGATCAGTTGGTCAGTCGGTGGGTTGGTCGGTTCCTGGATTGGCATGTGGATCAGTTGGTCGACCGATCAATCTGTCGGGTGAGTAGGTGATCTGGTATACAGGCGATTGGGCATGCAGGTGCTCTGTCGGTTTAGTCGGTCAGTTGGTTGGCCGCTGGGTCGGTGGAGCAGACAGACAGCGGGCGTGAAGTAGGCGGACAACGGGCGGATAGACTGGCGGACGGGCGGGCCGACTCTCGGTAGGTCGGTGGGGCATGCAAACTGGCGGGCGCGTGCATTTGTTTCTGCTGAAATCGCTCGTACATGTATTTCTTACAGTCCGATGTTCCCTAAACTGCAACGAAGTAGTGTGTCTCATATCCGGAAGATTTGGCTAATTTTCACTGAAATTGTGGTACAAGGGAGATAAATGTTGTCTTATAAGATATCGTGTGTACAGATAAATTAACGGGATTACTTCCCATACACGCGTTACATGTTCATTTTGAAATCGACCGTCATGTTTGAGATAGCCTAACAACAGATAATGAGCAAAACCTGTTTATCTTATTAACTGTCTCGGTGCTGCAAGCCACCAAACAATAATTTTACTAAACAAAAACTCTTGACTTGGTCAATATTTTGAAAACGATTTGACTGAAAGTTGTTGGTTGCTTAGCTATCAACAACATTCAGTCAAATAGTTTTCAAAATAAACAACAGGTCCAGAGATATAAACCCTGGAATATGTTGTATGTAAAATCTCAGCAGTCAATCGTTGTATACATTATGAAAAATTGACGTAAGCCCCATATGTGATCAATGTATGGCAAATTATAATACTACACGTATCATTTCACGGACATTTTAACCATATTCTGTCGTTTGCTAATCAACGCTGACGGAAACCCTATATCATATACATGTAACGCGCCAATGTCGAATTTGCGCCGTTGGCCAATGGGGCAGGAACCAATATCGAATTTGATATCGGCGCGCCAGTTGGTCAACGGCGTAAGCCCAATAACGAATTTGATATAGGCACGCCCTTTGGCCAACGGCGCAGGGGACCAATAACAAATTTCATATAGGCACGCCCTTTGGCCAACGGCGCAGGGGACCAATAACAAATTTGATGTAGGCACGCCCTTTGGCCAACGGCGCAGGGGACCAATAACGAATTTCATGTATTTGGGACGATATGAAATAGTATCAAAGTACACAAATTTCTGTTTCCAATCGAACCTTATAACTATCAAAATAAATAAAACTCCATAATTTTTAAATTTGAATACTTTAATAACACAATTCCGTATAGCCATGAAATCAAATAGAGCAATAGCACACAATGTTATATACTATTAAAATGCGTGAAAATAACATTGTTATCAATTATGTTTTGACAGTAGCGACAATTTTCTGAGTAGATTTAGCGGCGCCATGCTTAATTCTATATTGTAGGCCTATGTGTAATTTCGTGCGATTTTGTGTTAAAAGTAAACTTTCACTTGATTTTGTGTCTCAAGATTGTGAATTATGAACAAAATATGATGGCAATTTTTTGCTCCACTGGATGACAGTTTACCATGGCAATCCGTCCGTCGCTCAACCATCTGTATGTCACGCTGTAAACAATATAGGCTAGTTCCTACATTTGTAGTTGGATTGCTAGCAAATTCGGCAGATATGTTCCAGCTGTCAATATTCGTAACTCTTGCGAAAATAAAGATGATACTCCTTCATAAACCAGAGTTACCCCCCCCCCCCCACCTCTCCCCTTGATATATATTAAATGTATTAAACTTTATGGGCAAATACACTTTTGCCAACACATTTTGCTATTAGACACGGATTAAATTTAAAGGATAACTAATCTGAACTCTTGATAGCTATTCAGGTGATCTAATATGCCAGTCATAAACTATGCAGGTAACGTTAAGCTTTTCATCATGACGCTAAAGAAAGATATTCAGGCTTTAGTAGCTAAATGTTGCTACACGTCTACGGCCTATGATGCCTGTCATGGTTTACTTTTCAACCAATCAGAAAAATCATATCTTGCCTGCTTCGGGATATAGCTCAGTCATAAAGGCGCCAGCTATAGTTTGGCAGTGTGGTATAAAAGCAATCTTACAGGTAAGCGGTTAAATATTTTGAAACTAATTTGACTGGAAGTTGTTGCTGCCATAGAAAGCATGGTGAAGGATCGTAGCCTTTTTACAAGCTAACAACAATGTTCCATCTGATGCAAATATGGATGGTGGAACCAAACCAAACTCATAAGCTCCGATACAGTCCTTTAAATCCAGCTCCGGGTGGCTTCTTGAAATAACTATATACCTCTGCAACAATCCTCGCTCCTTTAAGGAGCTCGTCTCCTGCTCTTACTTATATCGTTGCATTTGCATTTTTAAATGTACCGAGCTTTCTTTTCTTCATTTGGTCCCACACAGAAAGGTTTCCCTCTGTCACACGTTCTTGAACAAATTGCTCAAATTGCTTATACGGGCTAGCTTTCCTCCTGTGATTTCATGGTGCTGTGTTCGTTTACCATTGCTATCAATGCCATATTCGTTTTCAAACTCACGTACTAACCTTGACATCTCGGGTGCAATCAGAAAAAATTTATCTAATGCTTTTTCATTTTGTGTTAGTCTCATAATTCCTCCGATAACCTTGAGTGTGCAAATTTCTTGTTCAATTCCGTGATCAGGAGCTATTGATGTGAATCCAACAAACCCTTTCGTCACACAGAAATTCCCTTCATAAATTCAGACCAGATCTCTGCATGCTGGTTTTGCCCATCCTGCATTGTTGGCATGTACAATGGCACCAGGCGAGCATAGGTAAGGTGATCATGGGCAAAGACATATTTGATAAGAGACTCTATGCTCTCCAGATGCAGTGGAAAATCTTTTTGCCTGTTGCTTCTTACAAATTGAAGGATTGTCTCAAACTGTTTCATGTTGTTGAGAATGAAGCGCTGGGTCTTATTTGCATTTCCTGCAAATTGAAGTTTATTGACAATATCTATGGATTTGAACATAGTAATAGTTGCTGCAACAACATTGCCGAGATAACGAAATTCGCTTGTAGTATTGCTGGCATCTCTCCGCTATGACTCTGCCAGGTGAATAGATGATTTGTTCAGGGATGTCCATTCTTCAGATTCTCTTGCCATGAAATGCTGAAAGTAAAGACTGTATAGAGCAATGGACCTTTCCATTTTTAGCTATGCCCCACCCATCACTAGCTAAGCTCCACCCACACCACGCCGTGTTTGGATTGATCGATCCCCGAATGCCCTAGCTATCAATTTCCTGAAAACTATACAGGGAAGCTGTTGAATATTTTGTAACTAATTAGACTGGGTGCTGTTGCTGCCATAGGCAGCAACAGCGCCCAGTCAAATTAGTTTCAAAATATTCAACAGAATATTTATTAAATAGTAAAAGCAAACAATTTGTACAACAGCTCATAGACCGTCATCAAATATGCGTTCGTGACGTACTTATCGACGTCATTCATGACGTCATTCATTATGATGTCATTGTATACACCACGCAGTTCATTATGACGTCATATGATGGGTGGGTACTGTGGAAAGGTGAATTAAAGTAGCAGTGTGTGCTTATAGTTCTGTGTTTCCCATTGAGATTTTGCGTTACCGTTGTAAGTGAATAGAGTCCAGCCTCTAAGCGAGCTTGATCAATTTCGCTCTGCCCTCCACATATTTTCCCAATGCAGCTATTGCCCAAAACACATCATGAAGTTCACCTGGGCGAAAAAGTAACTGTTTCATGATATCTTCTCAATTAACCCACAACCTCATTGCCATATCGTAGAACTGAAGATCAAGATTCATTACAGTGACTGAATCGCCTGTCATTACACGAACCATAATATCACGTGCTTGCATGGGCCTGTGTAAGGTGTGCTATAGTTTGTAGTAGGGAATCTAATTATACAAAGGCACTAGTAGGTCAACATTGGTAAGACTGTTATTAGAGGAAAGCAAGGAATTAAATGTGGCCCATGTTCCCACAACGTTGGTTTTATCTTCTATTGTTATGCCATCTTCGAAGTTTAAGTAGCCAATTATCCATGTCAGATCTCTCTTCTTGTTCTTCTTGTTCAAGTCTGTTACGGAGTGAAATGTATTCAGTACAAATGTATTCAGTGCATATATACATACACCCTTCCTCTTTTTGGGGTCAGTAACTTTACATCTTAATATCTCATAGCCGCTGACATTATCTAACGCTTGGGAGTTTTTATGAATGGTCAATTTGAATTGGTAACAACACATGTGCTCTGGCAAGAGATACAGATTGGTATATAGCTATTGCCGTACCACGGAGAGTGTTCATATCACAGGGTGTTGCTTCTAGAAAATCTATGTTGTCTAATGCAAACCAAACTAACAGTTATTCCACCCAAGGAGTCCATTTGCTTTCGAACAACATTTGCAATGCCAGTTTCTATTTCTACAACCTTTTATAAGGAAGTGAATTGGATCTTTTATTTTTGTGCACATCTAGAGCTAAGCCGACGCTGATGGGAGTTTCAAAGTGTTGTCAAAAAGCACTATCTTCATTCTTGCCGATCATAGTGTTGTGCCAGCAAGGATGCACTTTGATTTACAGATGTATCCCTCCGTGTAGTTATAACTCGGCCAGTGCCTTGGATTGCATACGTACAAAAGCTGTTGGGCATTGCTGGTGACTCGTACTCTGTAAATATTCCATGAGACTTCCACATGGAAGAAGTAGTGATAGCTCTCCTACGGAATTTATTTACTTTCAACATAACTCGTAAAAAATCTTTCAAATCTTCGGCCATCAGGGCACTTGCTATCAGAGTGACTTTACACTATTTCGAAAGAACCTGTTCAGGCTTTGTTTTATCTCGAGGTTAACTGAAGTGAATGTCATGAACGTTGTCTAAAATCAGTTGTTTCAGATATTTCTTGTACTGAGGATTCTCAGGTAGAGGAACCTCATTTCCTTCTGGTAAAGATATATATGATTGGTCAATTACAATATCCGCAAGAGGATCATTCAGTTTAGTCTCAAGTATGTTAATTATTTCAAGATAAGATCGGAGCTGACCAAACTTAACCTGACATTCTTGTGGTTGCTTTTCTTTGCCAATGTCTCGCTTAACCTGAAATAAACATGCTAAATGATATTCCATGTCCTCCGCTACTGCTTTTACTGGACCAGACGAGCACAACACGCTGCTTAGCCTTACTTTGAGGCGTGCATTACTTGTTTCCCTACCAATTTCTAAGAGCTGGCTACCCATCTTTGCAGTTGATACCGCATGAAGCTTATCTGTTGTATCTTTCTGGCAATTAACGCACATGTGTTTTTCAAAATGCTGTTCCCTGGTAGTCCTGTTAGCACTGCTTACCTAATACGACGATATCCGTCCTCGCTTCTTCTGCCCTATATGCCAGTGACATTGCCTGCTGATGTTCCTTTTTGTAACACTGCCATTGCAGCCTCAACTACACGCTTATGGGTAAGATCTTAGTAACAACGCCTATGATATAAAAGCCCTTTTTCCAGCAGCTCACCGGTAGACGATTGCTAAGTGATGCAAACTCTGTTTTTCCGTGTGTAGCTCGTATTCCCGTAACCGTAATTAGTTTTTCAGCCGAAGCAATAGACGATTTCAATAATAGTTTTTAGTCAGTTGCTCCGCCGTTTTTCTGCCAAATAAAACAAAGTTGAAAATCGGCAGATTCCGACTTCTTGATGGACGATAGCTAATATATAATATGTAAAGTATATATTGTTGAGTAATAGCAGTAAATCTAGGAATTATTAATTAGAAAATATAGTAAGTTTATATACAGTGGCTGCGCTGGCATAGACAGCATAACACGGCGGTATAAATGTTGTAAATAGGAGTTTAAGAGCAGCTAATTACAATTAGTATATTCCAGTTGGCAATTAAATGCTCAAAGCAACAGGTTGCTTGATTTTCCGTATTGTCTGTTGCGAATGGAATTATTTTAAAATGTTAACCTATATGGCTACGGCCAACGAGTTGTACCTGATTATAGAATGCGTGGAAATCTGTGTTGACACGGCATATCCTCATCGGGTAATGATTAACGGTGCGTATATTCAAACTAAATGCTTGAAAATAAAATTGTTAAAATTTAATACTTGTAGAGGATTAAATTATGTGGCTAGATGTATTGAAACGAAATAAATGTTAAGATATGCTGATTTCATTCCGTATAAATTAATATAATTTTTTTAGTTGCGAAATTGAACTGGAGGCACGAGCCTCTAATTCAATTTCACAGCTAAAAAAATTATATTAATTTATACGAAAAGAAATCATCATATATGCTAACATTTATTTCGTTTCTTTATATCTATGCTCAAAGTTTAAGCCTCTAAAAGTATACAATTTAAATAATTTAATTTTCAAGCATTCCGGTGTGAATATGCACCTTTAAATTGCACGTGCACCCGCCATTTTTATAACCAGCGCTAAATAGATAAGCCAGCGCGCGCGGCATTCCTGGCTACGTCAGGCCCGTTTTATAAGTCGAACTTTCTGTCGCGCCGCGCAAATGATGACTGGATGACTCTGTCATTTTCAGGCAGATTTAGCTGGCACGGCACATGAGAAGTTCGACTTATAAATCAGGCCTAAGATATTTAGTATATGCATATGAAGGACAAAATCTCTTTAAAATTCCTAGGAACGGCTGTGTTTATAAGGACATTTTTTCAAGAGTTTCTATGCTGAATTTAGCGACTTCGGAAAAATTACCATCATAATTTTTTAAGAGCGCTATAAGTCCCTAATACCGAATCAAGTGAAGTTTTGTATTTAACAAACATTTCGCACGAACGCTAGTTTTATGACACATGGGCCTACACTACTCGGGAGCAACAATAAGTGCCAAAGGTGTATACAACGTGGACATCGATGTCGCCGCTATGTATTCCTTTGTGTCCACATTATTATTGAAAATGAAACCAAGTCCGTATTCTTTTCTAAAACTTTGGAACCTTCTGTAACTTTCGTCCACCGCTACTGCGATACAACATTGTGTAACACCTGAGTAAACACCTTTAGGCAGACATGCAATCAGAAACTTGTGTAATTCCATATTGGTCCCTGCGCCGTTGGTCAACGGGTGCACCGATATCAAATTCGATATTGGCGCGTTACATAAACACTCTACAGATATGGAATAGTCAGGGGGAAATGTAATTTCGTGGGATTTGCATGTTACACGCCGACATCCGCATTGGTCCTTTTGCGTCGTCTATTTTGATGTAGAAAGAAGTTGGTGTCATTTTTGTTCCGAGGAGATTTTTGTGCGAAACTCACTATATTTCGGATAGTTGTACGTTAGCGTCAAACACACTGGTATATCTATTATGCGTGACACGGACAATGGAGGATTCCGGCTTATCCAGCAATCATATGACGTCATAATCAACTACGTGGTGTGTAGGTTGATGTCGTGATCAATTAAGTCATAAATGACGTAGATATGTTCGTCACGAACGCATAATTGATGACCGATTACGCGTTGTTGTACGAATTGTATATCTTTACTATTTAAAAAAACCATTATGTTGAATATTTTGAATATGTTGAATCCATTTCCTGAAAATTATTACCTCACCCCACCCGATCCCACCCCAACCCCATTCCCATTGATTTGATCAAGACCATCACAAGGATTCAGGGGTGACTTGACCACAACTAACCCGCAGATGTGATGAATGCGATGCAAAATTATTAAGAATGTATCACTGAGAACCAGCGCTATCGTACGCCGATAAAACTACCCGATTAGGCTAATGAAAATGCTCCGAGTTCTGCTGCCAAGAGGCGCTCTGCAATCTTGCATCTAGTTGTGACGTCAAAATTCCCTTTATATAGCGGACTAGACAGAACACATTTTAGTTGAGTCGAGTCGATAGTTTGCAGTGCGCTAGGCTAGTTATCAGTAAAACAAGTTGGTTGACAGTTATTGCTGCTTATAGCAGCAAGAACAGTCGGTATAATTGTTTTCAAAAGAATCTAGCAGATAATACAGTTGTCACCAGCTAATAATTTGATAACAATTTGACTGAAAATCATTGGGGCAACAACTTTAAATCAAATTGTTCTCAAAATAAGCAGCTATATAGTAACACTTACTGAAGATATTTCGAGTAATTTGCTTGCCAGTCATTGCAGACTAAGGCAGCAGCAACTTTGTCAAATTATTCTAAGAATAATCATTTCCTGGCTTTAAATATGTTAGCTAACATTTTTGTATGAAACGTAGTTAGGTCTATGCCATGTACGTTATCGAGGTCCAATGTGAAATATTTTTCCCAAGAAGAGTATATACGCCTGGCACATGCACGATCTGACGTGCAATGATTAGAAATAGTGTTGTTCCGATTAATCGATTTGATCGATGAGTGATTGGTTTGCATGTTCAACCAACCGATTGATCATGATTTCAGAAATCGATTTTGGTTGTTTATAAATTGACTTTATTAGTATAATTTAACTGGTCAAGATAGAAAATTAATACTTTTTAGAAAAGAATTTAAATTTAATTGTTACAACTATATAGTATCACTCCTTAGTCTAAGACATTAATTCTTCCAGCACTAAAATCGTATGATAATTTCAAAGCAACCATACCAATAACATGTTAAATATTTTGACACTTATTTGACTGGAAGCTGTTGCTGCCTAAGGCAGCAACAGCTTCCAGTCAAATTAGTTTCAATATATTCAGCAGATTATTTCTTAAATTATTAAGAATCTGTCATACCTGCGACTTGGTTTGAAAGGGGTAATTATCCTTGAACATGTTATAAATACTGCATTCAAAATGAGTAAAAAATTAGAACCTGTTATGATCAATAATTAATCGATCATCGGTTAGTATATAAAACCAGTCGATCACAAAACTAGCACTAATTCCCAACACTAAGTAGAAATGGCATGATTACAAGCTGATTGACAATGAAATGAACACAACTACAGCAGTTGATAACATATATCACACTGGATTTCGATAAGGTATATGGCAAATGCTAATTGTACCTACATCTGTTAGCTAATAATACCATCCGTGCTATGCAACATTTGAGATGAGATTAGCATCGCTTTAAAAGTGTTAAAGAAACGATGAACGTGTATGACAGGCTTGACAGAACTAAGTGTTCATGTTCCCATATTTGTTTCTCTCGATTCACCTTTCTAGAGTATCCATCGATCACCTGACGTCATGATTGACTAAGTGACGGGTATGATGACGTCACAATCATTACGTCATAAATGGCCCGTCTTTGACGCTTAATGTTGTACGAATTGTATGACTCTACTATTTAATAAACAAACTCATTTGACTGGACGCTGTTGCTGCCATGGGCAGAAACAGCGCCCCGCCAAAATAATTCCAAAATATTCAATGGGTTGCCTGTATAGTTTTCTGGAAATTGATAGTCAGGGAGTTCAGAGATAGAGCGATCCCAACATGAGCGAGATGTGGGTGGAGCTTAGCTAGAGATGGGCGGGGCATAGCTAAAAATGGAAAGGTCTACTGATGCAATAATTCTATGCTTATGTAAATGTTCTGTCATTCTAAATTTTATTAGTTACACCAGTATTTAGCGGTGGGTACAGGCTGTTATCTCACGCGCAAACGTTATATTTCCCGAGCGTAGCATACACATACACGGCGCGACACGACGCGACGTGGCCTGTTTTTATCACTCAACATAGATTTACAATGTGTCGCTCATGTCGCCGAGACGTGCTTGGTTCGCATCGAACCAAGCACGTCGCCGCGACATGAGCGACACATAACCAAATCAAATTTGGAGTGCACTATCAGTTCCAGTCAATTCGTGTGGTTGTGAGTCAGTTAGTTGAAAGCTGATCCAGTGAAAGATGATTTATCTCCTCTGGATGGTGGACCAGTGGGTAGACTACTCGGCTCCAAAACGCTAGGCAAATCGGTGCCATAGAATTAGCTGGGTTCGAACCTCGTTCGGGTCGAGAATTCAAAAATTCCAATGATGACAGTGCTATATCCTGGTGCCAGCGCCTGTCAATGACAGAGTTCCTAGAACTAATGCCTGACAATAAAAAAAACTACTACCTCTACTACCGCTACCACTACTACTACTACTGCTGCTGCTACCACTACTACCGCTGCTACTACCACTACTACTACTACTACTACTGCTGCTGCTGCTGCTGCTGCTGCTGCTGCTGCTACTACTACTACTACTACTACCAACCATCACCGTCGCCGCTACTACTACTACTACTACTACTACTACTGTTACTACTATAACTACTACTACTACTACTACTACTACTACTACTACTACTACTACTACTACTACTACTACTACTACTACTACTACTGCTGCTGCTGCTGCTGATACTACTACTACTACTACTACTACTGCTACTGCTACTACTACAACTACTGCTACTACTACTACTACTGCTGCTACTACTACTACTGCTACTACTACTACTACTACTACTACTACTACTACGACTACTACTACTACTACTACTACTCTACTACTACTACTACTACTACTACTACTACTACTACTACTACTACTACTACTACTACTACTACTACTTTTTCCAATACGCATGTCCGATCTCTGATATGGAACCAGTCATCCAGAGCCTGGTGAGAATTATGTCTCTAATCTAGATTAGACTGAAGTTGGAACTTGCTTTTGTTCTGAAAGCTCGTGAAAGTATTCTGGTTTGGGAGAAATTCATCTAACTTGCACCTTTTCTTTCCGCATTTGCGAGATTCGCCTACACCTATAATAGGACGATTGTGAGAAATTTTGGTAGGCCGACGATTTGAGGCATTATCTGGAATGGATTCCAAGCCGTCTAATGTTTCAGATTTGATTTTGCGCAAGAATCGTGAGGAGTAACCTCGTGGTTTGAGGGGTTTGAATAGGGTAGAGCACGCTTCTTCAAAATTTTTTCTATCACTAGAATTCCTGTGAAAACGGATTATTTGTGATTTAACTATTCCTTTAAAAGTATGTGGTGGATGGAAAGATTTTTTGTGCAATAGCTGATGCGAATCGGTTGGTTTGAAATACACTTTGTAGTCTAAGTAGCCAGTTGTTTCATACTTTAGACCTTTATATACAGTTACATCCAGGAAATCTACGGACATCTCGTCAATGGTTGCTTTTAATTTGATATTCGGATCGTGATTGTTCAGAATTTCGAAAAATTCATCAAACTCTGCCTTTGTGTGTTGCCAAATCATGAAAATGTCATCAAGGTACCTGCGATAAATGAGGGGATGTTTTGGACACTGTTCTAACGCTTCCTCCTCCCACTCTGCTACGTAAATATTGGCAAAACATGGGCTAAAGCGCTTGCCCATCGCACAGCCGCAAATTTGTTGGTAAATTTCGCCATCGAATTCAAAATCATTGCCTTTCAGACTCAGCTCTAATAGAGCTATTACTTCTCTGTCTGGCCTGTTGGTGTCTGGGTAGTTCACGAATGCTCTACGGATAGAATTTATACCCTTCTCGATGTCAATGTTTGTATACATAGCATCGATGTCAAGCGTGACCAAGAATGAATTTGGAGGTATCCAGGTCTCAGAGACCTGTGATAAGAAGTCTTCTGTGTTTTTCAAGAAGCTGGGGTGTCTATTTGCTATTGGCTGTAGATGGTAATCGATGTATTCACTGATTCTGTAGGATTCTGAGCCACAATCAGAGATTATAGGTCGCCCGGGCGGTGACATTGGGTCCAACCACGAATCTATGGGTTTATGAATTTTTGGCAAAAGATAGAAAGTCCGTGGTTTTGACTCAAGTTTAGCAAAGAGATACTTATGTTGCTTTTCGGTGATCTTCTTGCTATCGAGCAATTTTTGAAGAATCTCATTAAATTTGCTGCAATTATTTTGCCAAAGTGGTTTGCTTAGTTTCTGGTAATGCTTTGGGTTACTAAGTTGTCGTTGTGCTTCACGTTTATAGTTATCTTTAAGCATTAGTACAGTCGCCGACCCTTTATCTGCAGGTTTGATGACAATTTCGCTGTTTTTAGACAATTCAATTAAGGCCTGGCGTTCCTCATAGGGTAAATTTGGTTGATCATTAGGGAATGTAGAATTTTTAACACGTTCTGAAAAGAGTTCTATGCTTTCACCGATCGCTGGGTCCAGGATTTTTACGTTTGGTGCCCAGCCAGTTTTTTCAATGAATGGTGGAATGTTACTATTAGAGTTACGAAAGAAGTCTGCTAACTTAATACGGTGACTAAATTCAGATGTTTCCATACAGCCATTATCTAAAAGAGCATCCAAACCTGTTTTAGGTTTTGGTGTTGGGACAAATGTAAGACCAAAATTGAGCAGTGACTGCTCTGCTTCACCTAATGGGGAGCCAGTTAGATTGACAATATTACTGCCCAGTCCTGTTTCCGGGCGGATGTTACCCTGGCCCTTGTCTAGTTTAAATTTAGGAATTTAAGCCAGGCAGAATACATCGAGTTAGCTGTCTTCTCAGTCCAATGAATGTTATCCTTAACAACATTAAATTCGGAGAGTCTAAGTGCAGGAATGACAGTCACAGATTTTGATGATTCAGTCGTTGAATTGATGGACTGAATCGCCAACTTCTGCTGAGCTGTCAACCGACTTGAATAGTTAAGTTTTGCGAAGTAAATCGCAGTCTTTGGGAATTTGGACTTAATCGCACTGAGAAGCAGCATTAATCTATGTTTTGAACTAGAGATGGGTTCATTCATATCATTAATGCCAATGTTGATCACTATTTTCTCTGGTTTAAATGATCCAGTGTACTTTTGAATTAGTCCTCTAGCATGACACAATTTAGCTCCTGGGTAGCAGGCAACTTGCGTTTCAGGGTGGGGCTCAACATTAATGCGACTCAGGTTCGAAGCTCCAAAGATGAGTACTTTGTTCGTGAGAACAGGTAGTCGCCAGTCAATTTTGTTTTCGATTTCATGACGAAATTTCCAAAAAATGTTTCTCTCCAACATGGTGGGTTGTTGGGGTCTATTTGCAAATTTAATAGGACGCACCTCCGGTGCATTACTTGGACCTGGAGTTGGAGAGAAGCTGGGCTGTGGCAGTTTCCCTGTTGGGGATGGGGTCTTGAGACCCGATGGTTGACTGCTCTGAGGGGATTTCTGAGAAGCGCCAGTCCGTGGACCAGATTTGCTACCATTAACCCTTTCCCTCTGTGGCAAGGGCGGATATTCGTTTGGGTCATTTAGATTGCCTAGTGGAGAGTCAGGTAGTGGGATTAATGATGCTTCAAATAGCATATCTCTAGGGCCAGAATCTAATGGTAGCAATGGAGAGATTTTATTGTCTACTCGTTTTGTGACTGGCGGTGAAGTTTCAGGTGATCTGAGGCGTTTTTTCATTTGTGATTGTGGGGCCACAGTTGGTATCATGACCAGAGGCGTGGCTTGTGCGAGATTTTGAATTGGTTGCTGAGATGGATCTATCGGTCGCACAAAATCGTAAAAAGAACTAATCGCATTAATGTCGAGCTTTCTATTATAATTGTTTTTTGCCCAGCGTATAGCATTGGATTTAGCACGACCTAGGTCTAAATGTGGCATTGCCTGTGTGAGGACTACTTCAGTTCTAATACTGCCAAGTTGTTCACTATAGTGATTTAACATGGCCTTAATGGTAGATTTTGCCCACTCAAAATTCACATTCCAGATGGCAAAGTAGATGTCATCATTTGGTATAGCTGGCTTACAAAATCCATTCAGCTCTTCCACCTTCCTGCTAACCCCATCAGGGAGAGTTTCGGCATCTAAATGCCTACGTAGCGTAGCAATATGGTGGAAGCACTGAATTATTTGGTAATACAGCTTTACCAGGCGCGCATGCGCAGATGAACCCCCTTTACCATCTCCATTCTTCCTACGACCATTCTTCCTCGCAATAGCCATTCAGACAGACAATCGTTCAATCTAACTAGCAATCAGACAGGCAGTTGAGCAGGTAAGAACGATTCGATCAGGCAAACTCAAATTCAAGCACACAAATTCATTCACATCAACTACAAATTGAACCAATATATTACTTACACCTGAAAGACAAATTATAGAATTAACATGTAATATGCAAGGGTTAACAATACAACAATACAATACGCAATATTATAAGTTACTCACAGTAATTATGGACACCGTCAATTGGCTAAATGCATTTCACATGGATCTGCTTCATCAGTAGCCTGTATGACAAATCTGTCAGTCCTTCAGTATAGACAGCTTTATATACGTTTACTGAATTACTCAATCTCCTTTGAAAAACTACTCTATGGTTTAATTTGAACAATTGAACTGTGTGCAAGGTTTGAATTTCCTTTGATTCGGGTTTATCACAAACATCATTAATAAAGCCAATGATTAGTTCATTTTCGGACTTTTTTCAAAGCAAAATCGTGGACATTCGCACACAATTGCACCAGTCCCAAAATACTACTGTTCCTCACGATGACCATCCTGTCTTCAATGGCAAAGGCCTCGATTACTTTCTTCAGTTTTCAGAAAATGATGTATTGACCCTTTTAAACGAGCTCAAGCCAACCTTCTGTACATTGGATCCTATCCCTACCAAACTTGTGCTAAAATACACGGACCTCCTGCTTCCGTCGATTACCATGATGGTTAATTCTGGTCTAATGTCCGGGACTATGCCAGCGTCATTCAAACGGGCTATTGTCAAACCACTACTGAAAAAGAATGGCCTGGACCACGATATCTTGAATAACTATAGACCGGTTTCGAACTTACCTTTCATGTCAAAACTTGTCGAAAAGGCGGTACTTAAAAGACTGTCAGTCCATTTACGAAAATGTGATTTATATGAGCCATTTCAGTCCGCATACCGACAATACCATAGCACCGAAACAGCCCTTCTAAGGGTTGTAAATGATATTCGCAGTGCTGTTGACAAAGGTAATGTTTCCCTGCTGCTATTGTTAGATTTGAGTGCCGCATTCGACACTATTGACCATCAGATACTTTTATCACAATTGCGTCATACATTTGGATTAGATGGCCCAGTATGGAACTGGTTTGAATCGTATATATCCGAGAGATATCAGTCAGTCTGCGTAAACGGATCATTCTCCGAACCGATCAAGCTCACGTGTGGTGTGCCGCAAGGATCGATTTTGGGTCCAGTATTATTTACGCTATACACACGGCAACTTGGACAGAAAATCGAGAACCACAACATCCAACGCCATTTCTACGCCGATGACACGCAGCTCATCAACAGTTTTATACCATCAGTATCAGCCGCAAGTATGGCAACAGATCAACTAAATGACTGCTGTTCGGACATTAAATCCTGGATGACATTGAATATGTTGAAGCTAAATGATGACAAAACGGAGGCCATGCTAGTTGGTCCGGTGATTAGGCGCGCTAAATCAGACTTGACATGCATCACTGTTGGAACAAGCCAAATAAATCTGTCACCTGTGGTGAAAGATCTAGGGGTAATGCTTGATAATGAACTGACCATGGAAAAGCATGTTAATCATCTCTGCAAAGTGTGCTCGTACCAGCTACGTAATATTGGTTGCATCAGACGGTATATTACGAAGGAGGCTACAATCATGCTTATACTGGCGTTAATATCGTCAAGACTTGATTATTGTAACAGCTTGCTTATTGGTGCACCAAAACAACTTATTCATAAGCTACAGATTGTACAAAATACCGCTGCTAGAATCATATCACTCCGCCGAAAGTATGATCACATAACCCCTGTCTTACAGAATTTGCATTGGCTCCCGATCGAGCAGAGAATCACTTTCAAAATTTTATGCTTGACTTACCAATGTGTTTCCGGTACTGCCCCTGCATACTTAACTGAACTAGTACAACCCTATTCGCCTGGTCGATCACTCAGATCTGTCAATCAGATGCTGCTAAACGTCCCAAAAGTAAATTCTACTACATATGGCCACAAAACTTTCGCTTATGCAGCTCCCACCGAGTGGAACAATCTACCACTTAGTCTAAAAAACTCAGCATCATTAGATATTTTCAAATCACAACTGAAAACCACCCTTTTCAAACGAGCATATTCTCAGTAGATATAGCTATTACGCACTAGCGCTTAGAGCACGCATTGTCATGGATTCAGCGCTTTATAAATGTACTTATTATTATTATTATTATTATTATTATTAGTGGACTGGTTTCACTCCACACAGATTAGTGAAATTTTACTCTTCCGAATTGGATTGATAAGTGAGTAGTGTTTCCTTCACGAGATCATGAATCGATCATTCAAAGGTGTTATATGCTTTTGTTGGGACACTCAATTTTGCCTTTTGATTCCTTTTGATCATTTGATGCCGAAAAAATTAATCAAGTTTGGAGGACATATTTTGTCATTTTATAGAATTTTGTTCGCCACACCGGTAAGGCCACTGCAGTGTTTATAATTAAACTTTGTTCATACATGTAGAAATAAAGTAGTATTCAGCTCCCTTAATTTTATGTGAGTGAGTGGCTGGACGGACACACAGAGAGCCGGATGGCTGGCAAAGCAGATGGACAGATCCATCCATCCATCCAACCATCCATCCAGACATCCAACCATCCATCCATCCCACGCCCCCATCCATCCATGGAAGGATGGGGAGGCGGGAAGGATGGGGAGGTGGGATGGGGACGGGCAGAAAGGAAGGATAGAGCTTTGTCGGAGAGAGGGAGGAAGGATCCATCCATCCATCCATCCATCCATCCATCTATAGTAGTAGTAGTAGTAGTAGTAGTAGCAGTAGTAGTAGTAGTAGTAGTAGTAGTAGTAGTAGTAGTAGTAGCAGCAGCAGTAGTAGTAGTAGTAGTAGTAGTAGTAGTAGTAGTAGTAGTCGAAGTGAACGCACGCGTTTATTTAGCTCTGCAATTGCTGCCCGAATTTGCTAGTTTCTAGCGCGATTTTGTAGATAAATTTTATACATATATTTCGTATTAGTATTTCCTTTCAAACTTTATATTTAATTTGTAAATTCTTGTCTTGGTTGGAGCGCATTTTGTGTCTCTATTTTCTAAAGGCATTCCTCTTAGCTGGCGGTTTTCGCCATTTAATAGGGCTCCTCTTACTGTGGTCAATGCAATACATTCTCCCCGCGCCGGTCTGCTATTTCTATAGATCGTAGGCTAGCGCATTGTATTTGGCAAGATCGCTTGAGTGAGTGGATTTAATTCCTTTGTCATTTGTAAGCACAAGCCTAGTTCTTTAACTATATTACTCCTTATAGTCAGTTGGCTGTCCCCGGTCAACTCGAACAGACTAACAAATATATGACTTGACTATTTAATCATATATTTGTTAGCATACTTTAATCGGATAGGTGTTAGTGAACCACTTAGAAAGTGGTTCAAACTAACAAATATACGACTGTACTCTCTATTCGTATATTTGTTGGTAGACGTCAGGGTTTCAAAAGGGGACACTATTTATTTAGTGTTTAGCTCTTTCCCCGACGTCTTGGTGTTATATATTTGTATTATATATTGTAGTAGTATGGGGTACCTCTTTTTATAAAACACCATGGCAACCTCATATAAGCGTACCCTGAGTCTTAAAATCACGACAAAGGCTTGGGGTGTTTCGGCAATTGAGGTGTATCATGGGTTGAAGGATGTAGTTGGGGCAGGGCCACGGGTCCTTCAAGGTCTCGTTAATGTTTCCAAATCTGTATGGAATGTCACCGTAGTTAATGAAAGTGTGAAGGAAAAGTTGCTCGACGATGTCCTTGTCGTGAAGGGTGAGGTGTGTAATGTGGAGGAAATAGATTCTGATCGTCTATTAGTCAAGATGAAGGTTCCATTAGAGATCCCAGATGAACGGGTTATCACTGAATTGATCAAGTATGGCAAAGTTGACAAAGTAGAACACGAGACCTATCCATTTGATCGAACCTTAGAAAATGGCGTCAGAAGAATTTGGTTTGAAAAGGTAGAAAAACCTCTCCCAAGCAAGGTCACCATAGATGGTCGATTTATCTTGCCATTATGGTACAGGGGGCAAATCAAGGAGTGTAGAATCTGCTTAAGCACAGAACATCTTGCAACAGATTGCCCTAACAAAAACAAATGTCTAGTTTGTGGATCATCTGATCATTTTAAGTGGCGATGCCCGCAGAACAAATATGTCAAAAAGGGTGCTGATAAAAGTGCAGAGCAAGTTGTCTCTAAAGAGAATGTCATAGAACCGGTAGCTGCTGAGATTGTAGCTGAAATCCATACTAATGGGAAGCACGTTGCTACGGAAAATGTCATCGAACCAGTAGTTGCTGAGATTGTAGCTGAAGTCCATGTTAATGAGAAGCATGGGGAAAAAACTAAGAATCCAATCGCTGTAGTTGCAGGTGATGAAATAGAGGTTCTAGATGAGGGGCTAAGTCTTACTCCAGTAACAAGTCAATCCAAGTTTGATGACAGAGAGGCTAATTCCACACAAGTTGAAGATGATGATCAATACCCTCTGGAAGAGAGTTTTAATTTAGGACAAGTAAAATTCAGGTCGCAAGATACTGAAACTAACTTTGATTTTCCACTGAGTACACTCAATCTAGACGATTTAAATAATATAGAGAAAGTAATTGGTGTCTCGGATCGATTGAGTGGAACAAAGCGACAGAAAGATGGAGAGAGTTCTGAATCAGAAATAGAGGAAAGTGATATAGAAGACGATAATATGTCAGTCGCTGAATCTGATATATCCATTCAAACACAGAGTTCTAAATCACCTGATGAAATGGTCATGTACAGGTCAGAGGCAGGAGAGGTGTTAGTTCCATATGTGACGGCAAATGGTGTTAAATATAGGCATCTGCGTCATGATTCAGATATATTAAAATATAAGCATTTGGAAAAAGTTGAGCTAAGTAATGCAGCGTTTGTGAGTAAAATAGGTAAATGGTCTAAGAGAGGGTCGAAAAAAACAAAATCTAGTTAGCTTAATAATGGCGGTTTTACACAGCATTTTATTACCTTTTATGCTAATTTGCACACTCAATTGTAGAGGCTTAAATAGTGACATAAAGCAACGTCACTTACTAGAGACTCTGAAAAATGAGCAGATTGACATTGCTTTGATACAGGAAACAAAAATTCAGAAGTCAGAATTATACGATAATTTAGAAAAGATTTCTGGATCCAGAATATTTTATTCGTTATCTCAAGATAATAGTGCAGGCGTAGCAATTGTTATACTCCCTCGTTGTTCAGCCTATGTAAATATAATCTCTTCAGTATCAGGTGCAAATGGTCGCTGGGTGAGAGTCACGCTAGATATACAACAAACACGTATCACGTTGCTGTGTATATATGCACCTACATCTCATCAACTACGTCGTAATTTTTTTATGGAGATGTCTAAAACAGCACTAGATAACATCACTGAAAACTTAGTAATGGGTGGTGACTTTAATTGTGTCTTAGACAAAGAAAATGACAGGAATGCAACTTCAACTTATACTGATACATCACATAGACTCTTAAAAGAAATATGTGATAATGAAAATTTAGTGGACACCTATAGAATATCAAAACCTCATGGTAAAGATCTTACATGGTTTTCGGTTGATGGTAAAGTTGGTTCAAGGATCGACAGAATTTATGTGAATAGTTTGTTAACAGGGTACTGGAGAGATGTTAATATTAAGCCAGTTGCATTCTCTGATCATAACATGGTTTGTGCAACCTTTGCCAATGCTGACTGGGTAACAAAAGGGGTCGGGTTTTGGAAATTAAACACAACACTGTTGGGAGAAGAATTTTATAAGAATAATATAGAGAGTTGTTGGCAACATTGGATTAATAGGAAAGCATCATATAAGAGCACATTGCAATGGTGGGAGGATGTTAAACTGGATTTAAAGTATGTTTCCCGAAAGTATGCTATTAGAAAAGCACAGGAAATACGCAAACGCAAGAAAACACTTCATCGATCACTGATGAAAATTAATGCTAAAGTAAATAATGGTGAAGAGAATTATTATGAATTACTGGTTAAAATTAAAAGTAAAATAAGAGATATAGAACACTATGAGTTTGAGGGTGCAAAAATTAGAGCAAGAGCCCAGATGCACGCAGAAGGGGAAAAGCCAACCCGATATTTTTGTGCATTAGAAAAAGCACGGGCAATAGATAAGGTGATGTGCTCATTAAACATGCCGGATGGTTCAACCGTCTTTACCAACAATGAAATGAGTACTATTGTATGCAATTACTATGAGTCATTGTACAAGTCAGAGGGAACTGATGAAGATGCAAAATTGGATTTGTTAGCAAATATAGACAAAAAGGTGTCAGACACAGGCAGTGAATTTTGTGATCAACCCTTAACACTAGAAGATTTAACTAAATCCCTTAAAGGTATGAAACTAGAAAAATCACCGGGGTGTGATGGCCTTCCAGTTGAATTTTACCAAACGTTTTGGCACCTTGTAGGTCCAATAATGGAAGAATTAGGCACTGAAATTTTTGAGAAAGGCCATTTACCACCAACTATGGCTAGGGCATACGTAAGGCTAATATATAAAGGAAATGACAGACGTCTAATTCAGAACTACAGACCAATTTCTCTACTATGTGTAGACTACAAAATAATATCCAGAGCACTAACATTGAAACTAGGTAGTGTTTTAGGAGAAATCATTGGAACAGAGCAGACATGTGCTGTACCCAGGAGGACAATTCTAACCAATACCATGGTAATAAGAGACCTTATACAATTGGTTGAGAAGGATAGCATCCCTTCAGCTGTGATTGCCTTGGACAATGAAAAGGCATTTGACCGTGTGGAATGGGATTTTCTTTTTAATTCTTTGCAATCATTTGGGTTAGGCTCAAACTTTATTAAATGGGTAAAGATTTTATATACGGATATCAAGAGTAGCTATTTAGTGAACAATCAATTATCCAGAGAAATTGTCTTAGAAAGTGGGGTTAGACAGGGGTGTTCCTTATCGCCATTATTATTTGTTATTGTGATGGAATCACTTGGCATAGCATTGAGGCAAAATAATAACTTTCAAGGCATATGTATTCGTGGCATAGAAAGACCACTTAAGCTGTCACAATATGCTGATGACACAACTGTGTTTACCAGTTCAAACAATGATTTTGCAATTTTAAACCACGTACTAGAAAAGTTCCAAAATGCATCTGGTTTGAAAATCAATAAAGGAAAATCCAAAGGATTATTTCTGGGGCCATGGAAAGAGCGGAATGACCAGCCACTTGAAATCAATTGGTCTAATGATACCATTAAGATTTTAGGCATCTATTTTGGCAGGAAACCGAATACAATACAAAATTGGAATGAACGAGTATCTAAGCTTAAGAGAATATTAGCAAATTGGAAGCGTCGTCGTCTTTCAATCTTTGGTAGAGTGTTTGTTGTCAACAACTTGGCATTATCTGGGCTATGGTATACAGCATCTGTTGTACACATGCCAAAACATGTAGAAAAGGAGGTTAATGAGTTGATATTGTCATTCATATGGGAAGAAAAGAATCATTTAGTTTCCCATCGTGTTCTCAATAATGCTAAGTTAGAAGGAGGACTTGATTTAATTGATATTAAAGTGAAAAGTGTTTCTTTAAGGTTAAAATTTTTGGATGATCTTATTACATCAGATGAGACGTGGGCATGTGTTTCACGAGCTCTCATGGAGAGAATTGTAGAACCATTTCTGGCGGAGCATGTTTTTACCTCAAAGAAGCCACCTCCGAATAGCCAAATGATACCAGATGTGTTTAAAGATCAAGTTAAGGGGTTAGAAATATTTGACAGATACATGCCTCCGCCTACGTGCTGGAAGGAAGTACTAGAACAGCAATTGTGGGGCAATAGTAATATATGTTATAACAATGCAGTACTTTATCTACCGTCCTTTGCAAAATATGGCATTCAACATTTATCGGATATGATACACCCTCAAACACGTAGATGGATTTCAATGCAAGACGTAGCTAGAAAAACACATATGAGGCATATAGATGTCCAGCGGTTGCTAAATAAAATAAAACATGCTGTACCAATTGAATGGTTTCGTCTGCCAAATGTAAATAATAATAGTTTGACTCCACAACCCGCATTAGTTCTTGATGATGAGATGTTAAAATACAAGATGAGATCCAAGGAATGGTACCATATTATGAGACGAAAACAAGTAACACCTCCCATAGCAATTAGGAGATGGGATGACTCAAGCTATAAACCATCCAGTTGGAAAAATGTATGGAAAATCTTACATTCTCCATCCATACCAAATATGGCTCGTGATTTATTGTGGCGATTACTACATCGACGTCTATGGGTGGGACACTTGACATACAAGTGCAATATTACGACTTCTGATAGGTGTTACTTATGTCAAACAGACGAGGAAACAATCGAGCATTTATTTGCAGAATGTCCAATATCGTCACAATTTTGGGACTATATCAGCCAAATCTTGGCAAAATTTGGAGCGAAGCCCATTGTTCTAGACACGCATGTAGTCTTATTTAGAGAATTTGGATCAAGCGGTGTAAATATCATAAAGTCTGAAAGGACTATTTTAATAACAATACTAACCATAGGTGTTTGGGCCATTTGGAAACATCGGTGTGCACAGACGAAAAATCCATCTATGGGCAATCACAATAGAGCAATAAAGGCAATATTTCGTTCATTGCTGCTGAATCATATTCCTTGCGAATATTTTAGATTAAAGCAGCATGGTAAAGAAAAAGTATTCAAGGACATATGGTGCAAAACAAACATAGTTTCAATAGAGTTGGGAGCTGTAAAAATAAATGAGCCTGCACTAGCTTAAATCATTTAATTACTACAGCTGATTTATCTGTGTCTTTTAATTAATCTGTAATTCATTTTAGTCTGCACTTTGATATTGGTATGTTTAATAATTCATGTTAAGAAATAAACAGACTGGGGTAATTTAATAATCAATCGATAAAGTAATTTGCCATTGAATTATAAAATTGTCCCAGGTAATTTTAGGAATTTGCACAGAGTTTTATAGGGTTATTTGTTCCAGGGTAATTTACAAAACCTTACAACAAAGTAAATCAAAAATGGAAACAAGAGCGCCATCTATTTCCATCTATTTTTCTGTAATTTTCCTGCTGACTATATATGTTATGCTACCCGAATGCTACTACGCCCGCTGATCTTTAAGACTCAGCCCACTGGCGTCAATGATTGACTTATTTGTCATTGATTGACGAGTCACTTTTCATTTGTTGAATAGTTGCACTCGCCACACGGGACTACTACCACACATGGATTGAATGTTAATTTACAAAACCTTACAATAAAGTAAATTGAAAATGTAAACAAGAGGGCCATCAATTTTTCTGGAATTTTTCTGCCGACTATATGTATTATACTACCCAAATGCTACTACGCCCGCTGATCTTTAGGGAATCAGCCCACTGGCGTCAATGATTGACTTATTTGTCATAGATTGACGAGGCACTTTTCATTTGTTGGATAGTTGCACTCGCCACACGGGTCTACTACTACACCTGGGTTGAATAGTAATGCCTTTGTTAAGTTTTGTTTTGCTATCGGAGCTTTATCAGCATATTGTTTTGTATCTATACTTTTTAAGCCATATGTATTTATAGATTGTATTAATGCTCATTATTTATCATTGTTTTGGTGTAATATTAATCAAGATTACTAGTTCACCAGGTTTTTTTCTGGGGGTTTGCAAGCCTTTTTAAAGGAGTTCCTCCGTGAAGTTTGTCCGACTGCGTCAGCGTCGGTTTTTCAAAAAAAAAAAAAAAAAAGTAGTAGTAGTAGTAGTAGTAGCATCGGCGGCGGCTGCGGCGGCGACGGTGATGGTAGTAGTAGTAGTAGTAGTAGTAGTAGCAGTAGTAGTAGTAGTAGCAGTAGTAGTAGTAGTAGTAGTAGTAGTAGTAGTAGTAGTAGTAGTAGTAGTAGTAGTAGCAGCAGTAGTAGTAGTAGTAGTAGTAGTAGTAGTAGTAGTAGCAGTAGTAGTAGTAGCAGCAGCAGTAGTAGTAGTAGTAGTAGTAGTAGTAGTAGTAGCATCGGCGGCGGCTGCGGCGGCGACGGTGATGGTAGTAGTAGTAGTAGTAGTAGTAGTAGTAGTAGAGTAGTAGTAGTAGTAGTAGTAGTAGTCAATATTGTCAACGCACTGGCTCAGAATCTTCAATAATTGAAAAAATTCAAAAATTTAAGATATTTTGGTTTATCCTACTGCGACGGTGATGGTAGTAGTAGTAGTAGTAGTAGTAGTGGTAGTAGTAGTAGTAGCAGTAGTAGTAGTAGTAGTAGTAGTAGTAGTAGTAGCAGTAGTAGTAGTAGCAGTAGTAGTAGTAGTAGCAGTAGTAGTAGTAGTAGTAGTAGCAGTAGTAGTAGTAGTAGTAGTAGTAGTAGTAGTAGTAGCAGCAGCAGTAGTAGTAGTAGTAGTAGTAGTAGCATCGGCTGCGGCTGCGGCGGCGACGGTGATGGGTAGTAGTAGTAGTAGTAGTAGTAGTAGTAGTAGTAGTAGTAGTAGTAGTAGTAGTAGCAGTAGTAGTAGTAGTAGCAGTAGTAGTAGTAGTAGTAGTAGTAGTAGTAGTAGTAGTAGTAGTAGTAGCAGCAGTAGTAGTAGTAGTAGTAGTAGTAGCAGTAGTAGTAGTAGCAGCAGCAGTAGTAGTAGTAGTAGTAGTAGTAGCATCGGCGGCGGCTGCGGCGGCGACGGTGATGGTAGTAGTAGTAGTAGTAGTAGTAGTAGTAGTAGTAGTAGTAGTAGTAGTAGTAGTAGTAGTAGCAGCAGCAGTAGTAGTAGTGTAGTAGTAGTAGTAGTAGCATCGGCGGCGGCTGCGGCGGCGACGGTGATGG